>JAKCPI010000295.1:0-139672 GCA_023213315.1 Euborellia annulipes | reverse complement strand
AAATTTTCGAGCCATATTCATACATGTATAGGAAGTCTGTTAACACAAACTGTTTATGAATATTCAATTTGGGTATATGAGAAAGTTCATATACAAAAATGAACTTTCATATTCGGGTATATGAAAAATTCATTTTCGGGTATATGAAAAATTCATTTGGTATATGAAATTTAAATTACGGGTTTATGAGAAATAATATACTTTTTTGTGAAAAATGAAAGTAGGAGAACTTTTAATTATAGACCACATATTTGTATTAAATATTTATTAAAAATATATAAATACTGTACAAATATATATATTTTTAATAAATATTTAATACAAATATGTGGTCTATAATTAAAAATTCTCCTAATAATAATATTTCAAACCACAAAGCTTTAATAAACAAAAATTAAAGTCCTTACGAGTTTATACTTTTGAGGGAAAGTGAGTGGTCTAGGTGAAATAATAATTTTATTTTATTTTTATTTATTAAAAAAATTATATTATATTAAAATATACAATTTTACTAAATAATAAAACAAATTAAACTATTAAAATAATAAATTTGTATCAAAAAATATAAATTTTTATACATTTCCAAGTAAATTTAACACAAATACAAATCATTTTAATTATTTAATACAAAAAATATGTCGATTTTCATCTTCTTTGAGAAGAAATAAGAGTTACATTTTTCATTGCAGTTTGATTGGGTATTAATAACCTCACCTGAAAAAGACCAAACTAATTGATTTGAAATTGAGAAAAAAAAAATTTCAATGAAAAATTCAAATTCAATACTTACGATTTTGTTAGTAAAATGTTCCAATATATTGATTAAATATTTATATTTCATTTTAAATAATAATACACGTTCAATTATCTATGCGTTAAATCAGCTACTTCAAAACAGAAATTGCTGGCAACCAGAGTTGGCAAGTTTTATCCCGCCGAGTATAATGCACGGTTTTATACATGTATAAAACTATCGCGGATAAAACTAGGCCGATGTATAAAAGGTATAAAACTGTAAAAAACCAATTCTCTCCCCCCTGAAAAAACAGCTTAAAAGCTTTTCATATTTTATAATGTTTTAAAGCATTGACGATGTTGTTTGCTTTTATTTAGTGAATAATATAATCAAAATGTTAATAATTGAAAAATGAAATTTTACTTGAACTTCCTTTCTCGTCGGGTTTGCGCATGCGCATCCAAGTTTTATACATTTTATACGTTTTATACAAGTTTTATCCGCAATTTTTGTATAAAACTGCAAAATTGTGTATAAAACCTTACTCTGTAGGTGCAACCTAACCAATTTCTTGTATATTTTTAAATTAATTATTTTGGTGAAATTGTTAATTTTAATTTTAATTTTTATAGCTATTTAGTTGAATTACTTTATAAAAATTATTTAATTAGTATGATTTTAATATACTTCATAAATATTTAAATAGTTTAGAACATAAATTTAAACCAGAATTTAAAAAATTTAGATTTGTGAAATAAATTTTAAAAGAATAATTTCAAGTTTCCTTAAAATAATTATAAAATAATATTAATAAAAATTCCTTGAGGTAGTCGAGTTATTTGAGAACGTTTAGACCAGGGATTCTCAACTTGTCGCGGTACACTTTTAACGATTTCAAAATTTGGCGGCACACAAAGAAAAAGATAAGTTTAAAAGTTGGTAATTTGTTCATAAACTTTTTATATTAATTTTAATTCACATTCTGGGTGTATTAAAATTAAACTACAAAAAAGTATATGAAAAAAGAAGGAAAATTCATATTTTTTTTTAAGCGATACTTATTCATATACTTGTATAATTAATTTTAGCTCATATCGCGCTCTAATTCTTTCAAAGCCTACGTTCAGCCTAGTAAAGGAAAATATTCTTCCGACGTTTTTTCAGAATAGTATTGAATTACAATATACCAATATCGACAATATCGACACATCTCTGATTATACCAAAGCCTCTCTGGAACA
This sequence comes from Euborellia annulipes, assembly GCA_023213315.1. Lineage (NCBI taxonomy): Eukaryota > Metazoa > Arthropoda > Insecta > Dermaptera > Anisolabididae > Euborellia > Euborellia annulipes. The sequence goes on along the minus strand of JAKCPI010000295.1, from coordinate 137,696 downwards.
AAACTGCCTGTGTCGACGCCCTAGTGACTTGCCATGTGAGCTCTCTAAACCCAGAGAGTTACGTGGTGTTCACGGATGGCTCTAAGCACGCGGATAGGAAATTCGTCGGAGCGGCTTTCTTTGATCCCCAGAAAAGCTTCACAAGAAGATTTAAATTGCCTGGAGAATGCAGTGTATTTTCAGCAGAGTCCATCGCTATTCTCGAAGCAATAAAATACTTATGTGATATTGATTGCCCTTCTTTTTCAATCTTAACAGATTCCCTAAGTGTCATCAAAAAGCTTGGAAACATCTGCGATAACATAACATCAATCTTCATTCTTCGCATTAAAAAAGAAATATTGAGAGCTGGTAGTCTAGGAAAAAAGATTCAGATTTTTTGGACTCGAGGCCATATTGGATGTACTGGTAACGAGGTAGTTGACAGGGCCGCAAATGAAGCCATTGACACCGGGGAGCTGAAATACAACAATATCTCAGTAGAGGATTCGATCATTGCTGTGAAGAATTTAACCATGAAGAAGTGGCAGGACGAGTGGCACCTCTCCTCAAGAACTAGAGGTTTCAAATACTCGCTTCTCAATCCAAAAGTTGGATCCCCACCTTGGTTTAATAGATTCCCTGCCAAGAGATCGTTTATTTCATCCATGTGCAGGATGAGATTCGGCCACGGGTGCTATCCGGCACACCTAAAGAGGATCGGTGTGGTTGAAGATGATCACTGCACATGTGATTCAAATGTGACCGCAGACCTGGAGCACATTGTGCTGTCATGTCCATCTCTGGATAGAAGTGGTTTCGAAGAGTGGTTGAGTGTTAAGAAAATTGAGCGCCCTACATCACTTATTTTTCTCCTCCATCTTCTTGAGAAGGACGTTTATTTTAGAATATTTAATATTTTAAGTGTGAACAATATTCATATATAGTCAAATTTAATGTGCTAACGCCAAAATTTTTATGACTGGACTGGTGGCCAAAATGGCATACAAATGCCGAAGGCCAATAAATAAATAAATAAATAAATAAATAATACTTTTTGCAAAGATGTTATTCGAATTTTTAATTTTCCATTTATATCTATTTATATATAGGCTTATACACCTGTATAAATAGTTCTATTTGAATCTTTTCTAAGATTATCATCTAAAATTTAATATTTTTTATTTTTAGGTTTTTGAATTTGAACAGCACCAATAAAAAATGACAAATTTGGAAGTCTTTGAGAACAAGAAATTAACAAACATCAAGATTTTATTTTCAAATATAAGTAATCAGCCCAAGGATTTTCTTATGTGATTATTTCATTGTTTTTATAAAAGAAGATGAAAATTTTTTTTGAATTCTCTTTTAATTTTGAACTATAAAAAGTTTCCATTAATTTTTTTTTAAACATTGAAATAATCACATGATTTAATGTTGGTCTTCTCAGAAGACTTATTTTCACATTATTTTTAGATGATTTGAAAAAAAAACTCATTTCGTAAATAGTTAATGATTTTCACTTGAATATGTGATAAATTTAAGACACAAGACGACAGTTAAACAAAATTATATTTATTTAGAGTTGAATATAGTACAACGAAGTATAACAAAAGTTATTGATTGAAATTATTTTTCTCAACAATTAACAATAATATTATTATTTACAATAAGTGTAGGGAATGCTCTCTAGTGAGTGTAATGTAAAGTTCATTTACTTTCTAACACTCCCCCTCACGAGCTTAAGAGAGCTGTAGGGATTTTATTCCTAGCCTTTTGGTTAAATCCTGGTGTTTCGGCCCTGGCAATCCCTTTGTTAATATATCTGCTTGCATATCTTCACTTTTCATGTAGGTGACGACAATTTCGTTGTTTTTTATGGTGTCCCTAATGAAATGTTCACGGATGTTAATGTGCTTTGACTTTGAGCCTATTATTGAATTGCTTGCAAGTTTATTTGCAGCTTGGTTATCATTAAAGATTTCTATTCTTGAATGTTTCAGACCCATATTGTTGATTAACTGCTTCAAGTGTATAGCCTCTTTGGCTGCTTCTGTCAGCGCCATGTATTCCGCTTCGGCAGTTGAGAGCGCTACTGTTTTTTGTTTCTTTGATTCCCAGCTTACCGCTGCTCCTCCAAACTTAAAACAGTATCCTGTATATGATTTTCTATCTAGATGGCATGTTGCCCAATCTGCATCGGTATATCCTACTAGAGGTGTACCTGTCTTTTTATATATAAGTCCTAAGTCTTCAGTACCTTTTAAGTATCTTAATACTCTTTTCGCCGCTAGCCAATGCTCTTTTCCATAGCAGTTATTAAATTGGCTTAAGTAGCTCACAGCATGAGATATATCAGGACGCGTGGCCACCGAAAGATACATGAGGGCTCCTATCAGGCTTTGATACGGACAATCGACGATTTCTTCTGTGTCTTTATTTTTATTTAATTTAATTCCAACTTCCATTGGTGTAGACACTGGTTTGCAATCGGTCATGTTGTATTTTCTTAGAATTTCCTTAATGTATTTTCTTTGACTAATCGATATTTCATTTTCAGTTCTTTTAAATTCGATTCCTAAACAATAATTTAAACTTCCTAGGTCTCTCATTTCAAATTTTTTCATTAAATTCTTTTTCAATTCATCTAGACTCTTCTGATTGACTGAGGCTGCTATTATGTCATCGACATAAATAGCTACAATTGTTTTTTCTCCCCCTTTCGAAGAGATGTAGATACAGGGATCCGCGTCAGATGGATTGAAACCTAATTCCTTTAGAGTAATATCTAGTTTTTTAAACCATTGTCTTCCGGCTTGTTTTAACCCGTATAAGGCCTTTTTTAGTAAACATACTTTTTCTTTCTTGTCCTTATTTAAATCTTCTAACATTTGTTTTGCTCCTTCATATATAGTTCTATCTTCATTTTTTTCTTTCTTCAAGTATTATTTCTTTTAAATAGTTTTCCAGATTTTCTGGCTTTTCCATATATATTTTCTCTTCTATATCGCCATATAAGAATGCTGTTGAAACGTCCAATTGACTAATCTTCATATCGCATTCCATGCAAACTCCTAGTAATAGACGTATTGAACTCAATTTTGCTACAGGAGCATACGTTTCATTAAAGTCTATTCCAGGTCTTTGTGTGAAGCCTCTGGCTACAAGACGAGCCTTTTTTCTTTCCAATTCTCCGTTAGCTTTGTATTTATTTTTTAATATCATTCGACATCCTACAATATTTTCATGTTCGTTTTTATTTACTATCTTCCATGTTTCATTCTTAATATGTGATTTTAATTCATTTTTTATTGCTTCATTCCATTCTTCTAATTTTTCATTTTCTTGCATTTCGCATTGTGCGGATGTTTCAAAATCATTCAACCATGTAGGAGGTTTTATATTTCTTTTGGATTTTCGAGAATTATTTTCATCTATTTCTATTTCTTCTTGTTCATTTCTTTCACTGTTTATTTTTTCAGGTATATTTTCTTTTATATTAACTTCAATTTGTTTAGTGGGTTCTTCTTCTTGAAAACATTCTTTATTTGGTTCATGTTTTTCTTCTTTTTCGATAGATTAATAAAATTCTGAAATTACTTTCACATCCCTAGATATTTTAATCTTTTTCTCTGTTGGTAGCCAAACACGATATGCTTTTGAAGTTAAGGAATATCCTACAAAGATTCCTTCCTGGGATTTTGCTTCAAATTTCCCTTTGTTTGGAGTTTTATCCATTACGAAAACTTTTTGTCCAAAGACATGTAAGTGATTTGCAGACGGTTTTCTACCTGTCCATTTTTGAACTGGTGTTAACCCTTTCAATCTTCTTGAAGGGCATCTATTTCGCAAATAATTTGCTGTATTTATGGCTTCCGCCCATAACATTTTTGGAACATTTGATTCTAACATCATGCATCTTGCCATGTCTTGTAGAGACCTATTTTTGCGCTCTGCAAGCCCATTTTGTTGAGGTGTGTAAGGGGTTGATAATCGGCGTTGTATCCCACACTTCTTTAAATAGTCATTAAACAATTCATTGCACGTTTCCGTTCCATTGTCACTCTGGAAAAATTTAATTTTCTTGCCAGTAAAATTTTCTGCTTCTTGTTTGAACTCTTTAAATTTTTCAAGAACTTGATCTTTTGTTTTTATAAATTTTACATAGCTGTACCTTGTACATTCGTCTATGAATGTTACGAAGTATTTGGCATTTCCTTGTGAAGAAACTCGCATGGGTCCACAAACGTCTGAATGGACTATCTCGAGAATATCCACCTCCTTTGGCGTTTCTCTGCTCTGAAAAGGAAGTCGTGTGAATTTTCCCTTAAGACATATAGAACAGTCATTCAATCTTTCATTTTTATTTATCTGTAATCCAATTATTAAATTATTATTTGATGCTAGCTTTAAATCGCTTTCATTAAGATGTCCTAATTTTTTGTGCCATATTTGAATATTACTTTCTTTCGACATTTTTGCCTGTATTAAATTTTTTCAAAATTTTTGTTTTTAACATAATATAAACCATTTGACCTTTCGGCCTTTAAAATTATTTTACCATTTTTATCTTTAATAAACGCATTGTGTTTTTTAAATATTACTGAATGGCCCACATCAGTAGCTTTACCTACTGATATTAAATTTGTCGTAAGATTTGGCACTAATAATGTATTTTTTAAATTTATATTGTGATTTTTAGAAATTTCAAGTTTGACTGTACCTTTACCCATTATATTAGTTGTTTGATTTTCAGATGCTAATCTAAGAATACCTTGATCATCTTCTAAATCTTGAAATTTTGTTTTATCCGAGCATAAATGTGATGTGCTTCCGCTATCTAGACACCAACTAGTTTTATTGTTTTCGTTATTGTCGACTGAAAAACAATCGGATTCGTTCTTGGCGCTATTTTCTGTTTTATTTTTGTTATACCAGCAATTGACTGCTTTGTGACCTGGCCTTTTGCATATGTTGCATTTAATCCTGAAATATTTATTATTTTTGTTAGTATTATTATAATTATTATTTGATACCTTGTTGGGTTTTTTTGTATTCTTTCCCATTAACGCATCTTCATTTGTATTTTCGTTTTCTTTATCCTTCTTTCGAGCTTCATATTCTTCTAGAATTTTTATTTTTAATTCTTCAGGTGAAGGCAATTTATCTCTTGTTTCTATCGCAACTCTAAAATTTTCAAATGATGGACTTAAACTGTACAGCATCATTATACTTAATAAATCATTATTTATTGTTATATTCATTTGTCCAAGTTTATCTACAGCATCAGTGAATTCGTTAAGATGTTCTCTTACATTATCTCCATTTTTCATTTTATGTAAAACTAATTTCTTAAGAAGTGTAGCTTTCCTAGCAGGACCTGTACTTTGGTATGTGCCTTTTAATTTATCCCAGACTTCTTTGGAAGTTACACAGTTTTTTACTTGCTTTAGTTCTGTTGGAGAAATAATTAATAAGAGATCTGAACGGGCATTTAGATCATTTTTAACCCATTCTTCCTTAGCTTTAACTTCTGTAGGTTGTACAATGTCTCCATGTACATATCCCCATAAATTATTACGTATTAAAATTGCTTCCGCTTGGATTGCCCAAGTATCGTAATTATCATTTCTTAAGGGTTCTATTCGATAATTTACTGCACTGGAGGACATGTTTAAATTTATTAGATAAATATTAATTCACTGACCTTATGTTTATTTTTTCTTAATTTTTTTTATCTGTCTGTCTGTCTGTCTGGCCTGTCTGGGCCCATAACCTGATAAATTTAAGACACAAGACGACAGTTAAACAAAATTATATTTATTTAGAGTTGAATATAGTACAACGAAGTATAACAAAAGTTATTGATTGAAATTATTTTTCTCAATAATTAACAATAATATTATTATTTACAATAAGTGTAGGGAATGCTCTCTAGTGAGTGTAATGTAAAGTTCATTTACTTTCTAACAATATGAATCTTTAAAATTAGGTAATGTATATATACATCTATGTTTAGGCCATTTCATTTAATTAATTGCATATTACTTTAATTTTAGACTTACCAAGATCTACTCCAGGTGACCTTTTCTAAAAGAGAATCAGTCATTCATTATATATTTAATATCAGAATGCATTGAAATAAAATTAACTAATATTAGAAAAGAAAGAATTTTTTATGGATGACTATTTGTCTCATTAGTGAGTATGAAATATAAATGAACAAAATTTAACATTAAATTATTATAATACTGTATTTTCTTTTAAATTTCAGAAGCTCGGGTTTCACTTCAATTCTAAGCGCTACTTCTCACCCTCTACAAGGCTTAAATTCAGTCATGTCTCCACTGATGGTTCTCACCTTTGGAAAGGGGGCGTCAAATGACTATCTAGTAGTAAAAAGATCCTCAGCAGAACTAAATTATATCACTTCATCCAATGATATTCCCGAAACCCAAGAGGGGGAATCATCCCTTCATTACTAAGCTAACGACTAGTAGTAGAACATGTCAAGTCTTCTTTTGGCCCTTTGACTTATCGTTATTTGAAACAAACTAGCTGCAATAGTCATCATAAGTCTTTGGACTTTATGCATCCATTCAATCATTTCAACAATTCAAAAAAGATATAATCACAAGTGACTACGTCTCGTTAGATTTGTTGAAACTCCAACGAGATTTTTTATTCAAAATATAAAATTAGGTATCTATTATATCTATTAATTTTATTCTATTATTCTGATATTAAATAAATATTAATTTAATTTTAGATTTGATTATGAATCATCTGAGATGGTTTAACTTTGAGTGAGAACAAAATGACATCCAATCATCAAAAAAATATATATATATAAGGTAAATATTTATTTAATATTATATATCTTTGTTCTTTTCTTAGTTTAATTTATTTTTTTGGAAACTTTGGATTAAATGAATGTATAAATAAGATATAGTTTATTGAATATGGACATATATTTGCCTATTGACTTGATTATCGAATATAAATTCACTAATCACTAATTAAAACTAATTTTTTTTTTAACTATCTCTTTTATTTGATTATTTATTTTTTATTTTTTTTTTTTATTTCAGAATTCCTTAGCAGAGGCTTTTTGTCGTTAATCCAGCCAGATGAACTCAACATTATTTGGTGAGCTTAATATTTGAATCACTTTATTTTTCCAATAATATTAGTAAGAAAGATGGCCTAAAAATCAAAGAAGAAATTTTTGTAAATAATTTTGTATTATTATCCCTTGTTACAGATTTTCACTTTCCACTTGAAGATGACTGCGCTCCTCGTCAGTCCATTCAGAGCACTTAAAGCCCTTCGAGCTCGGACTTTGGAAATTCGCATTTCGGTTCAGCAGCAACATCTCAATCTTTCTCTTCTCTTCCTTAGGTAAATAAACATTATTCAATTAATAATTAAATATGCCAAGTAGGATGGAGGGAGTTAAAAAACATTCAATTATATTCATTTTTATTGAATATTCCCCAAATATCACAGGATTTTGTTTTTATCCCTTATCTAATAGAAAAAAACAACTTGTCATTTAATAACATTTCGCAATTGATTATAAAAAAAATTTCCATAGGGAAGTATAAATTTAATTAGAAGATAAAAAAAATATTGCAACCCCTTTAGCAATTTATTTAATAGGGGGCAGTGGCGTAGTGAGCTTAACTCGCGCCCGGGGCACAATACCATTTTAGCGCCCCCCTCCTATTCCAAAACCATATAATATATATATTTTTAAAAATATTTTATTTTGAAACTTTTAGCTAGCTGCGTTAGCTGCCAGGCTTGGCTGCTAGTCATCAGCTGCTAGGCTTGGCTGCTAGCCATCAGCTGCTAGGCTTGGCTGCTAGACATCAGCTGCTAGGCTTGGCTGCTAGGCATCAGCTGCAGTGCTTGGCTGCTAGCAGGGAATAAGCTGCTGCTAGACATCAGCCGCCATGCACGGCTTGGTTCTCCCCTGGCCGGCATGCACTTTATCTCCACTCGTCCCTCCCCTAGCTTGACCCAAATCGGCCTCCACATCTCCAGTTCGACCAATTATCTTTATTTTAATTATAATTTTTTTCCCAAATAGTAATAAAACATCGAAGCCTCTTTGGCCGCATTGAAAAGGAGATCGAATGCAGCGTCTCTTTATCTCTTCCATGACTTTGCTCAGCAACAAGTCTCGACTCACAAATGTCATCACATCGACTAAATAATATTTCATCTCATCTATCTTCATTTATTAAGGTCAGTAATGCATTTAAATATTTGTTTAATTGGTTCACAATTATTATTTTCAATAAATTTCGCCATAAGCCAGGCAGCTCGTTATGGGCTGCTGTGCATCAGCTGCTAGACATCAGCTGCCAGGCTTGGCTGCTAGATATCAGCTGCCAGGCAGCCGGCATGCACCGTCTCTTAATCTCATCCATGACTTTGCCCAGCAACAAGTCTCGACTCACAAATGTCATCACCTCGACTAATTTATTATTATTTCATCTCATCTATCTTCATTTATTAAGGTCAGTAATGCATTTAAATATTTGTTTAATTGGTTCAGAATTATTATTTTCAATAAATTCATTAAATAAAACAAATCAAATATTATAAACTCGTGATTCAACAGAATAACCTCTGCCTGCCTGACTGACAAATTTTATTCTCATTTTAATTAATTTCATCTCTTTTAATTGTTTTATATTAATTTTTAATTTAATTTTGACATGCAAATTAAATAGGTTAAATAGATTATTCGTTTTTTTTTTAAATTCATTCGCAATCACTAATAATTTTGTCAAATAAATTTTTTCACTTTCAATTATTAATATATTTTCTTTTAAATTATTTTTATTTTTGAAAGGGTGTACAGGATAAGAGATTAACTGCTTTGCCACCTAATCGTATAAATGCTTTGCCACCTAATCGTCTCTTAAATTATAAAGTTATTCAGTTGCAATTTTTAATTTATTTAAACATAATATCAAACACAACCTGAAATTATTTAAATTTCAATGACGAATAGTCACTTGCTTTAATTTTATATTTTTCTAAATTTCTTTAAATTTTCTCTCTAATCTGCACTCAGCCCTCAGGGCCGCAGACAGAGAGCGGCATGGGGGGGGGGGAACGGCCGAAGGACCGCCGTCAGGCGGGTCAGAGCCAATTGGAGGGGGTCCAGGGAGACGAAGCTCACCTGCTAGGGGCGAAGTTCGTTGAAGGCGGGCGGCGCGGCTATTAAAATATTCATTTCTAACAGTATTTAAAATTTAACTCCGCGTTTTTCTCTATCTCTTTATTTATATTTTTTGTGATTTCAGGGGAGGGAGAGTAGGGGTTTGGACCCCTTCCCTTGACTACTGTCCTGACTCTAAGGCATTATTTTCAATTACGAATTTGTTTTATAGGCCATAATTTAATGGAATGTTTCGAATCCATTTTATTTTTTCACCACCCTACTGAGAAGAGATTGAAGTTAGGAGATAGGAGAGAAAGACCCTTCCCGTGAAAGGGGGTGACTTTTTCATTAGCTTATTTCGCGGGGCCGGAGATAATGCTGAGTGCTAACTGCGCTTAAAACCATAAGGCTTCCCCCTCCAGGCTTGATCTTAAAAAAAAAAAGCCGCCGCTCTCTGATAGGAAATGACCCTTTGCTTTATGGTCAAAGGTGAGATAGGGTCGCTTTTCTTATCACGACAATTATTTCGACTTTTTATTGATTTATTTCTATTTTATCGTAAAAAAAGTAAAATGTTTTCCTTTTTTTAAGAAGAAATTACTTTTATAAATAATCTTGTTTAATATCGATGTCTTTTTTTTACCGCCATATTTTTTAAAACAGCTGTTTATTATCGTATTAAAGGGGTTTTCTAGAAAAAGAATATCTGTAATAAATTATTTCTTAAAAAGGTTGATTTTTTTTTTATAAAGAACGTTAGTGATATATGGAATAGAGTAGCGATCAATTTCGGATTTCTTTCTAACATCCATTGAGGCTGGGAATTTAAGAGAAATCTATCTGACTGATTAATATTATCCTCAAATTAAAATATCTATCCAAAAAAAAAAAAAAAGAAGATGAAACTTATTCTGTTTTATAACTGATTATTTCAAGGATGATTAAATATCGTCAAAATGGTATGCTTTAATCCATTGAATTTTTTATTAAATTACATACTAAAAACTTCTTCTTTTATGCTAATATATATATATTTTTTATATTATTTTAAGATACCAGCACAGATCAGTATGCAGCAGACTCTTCCTAATCAGATAACTCATCATCATCTCGCTTTGCTATTTGGTAAGTTGTATATATTGATCCCTTTATTTTTATTACTTATATTTACTATAAAGAAGAAATTTTTAACTCTCTAAGGTGAAGAGAAGAGTGGTGAAAACTTTATCAATTTTCCACCGTTTCTTTGAATTTACGGCTGAATCATCCACTCGATTTCTGCATTATGGCGATCTGTATCAGAACCCTTGTCTCTTCATCCTGTTGAACGCGACTTTAATCGAGAAAACTTATCTTCGCATACGGCCTGGTCATAAACCTTCTGGGACATTTAGCAAAGAAATGGAATCATCTCCCACTTAAGGGTCATCATTACTTTGATAGATTTAAATTTCTGCGAAATTTTAAAGAATCAAAAATTATTGTTAAATTAATGAAAAGTGATTCCATTTCTTTGCTCGTGAGTGTATATATAGACTATAACTCCATTTCCATCATAGAGGTCACACCAGATTTTCTAATATATATATATATATATATATATATATATATATAATTAGAAACGTTTTGATATTAAAATTTTATGTTATACATGAATCTTTCTTTTTGCTGTTTGTTTTTTACTATTAGAAACGTTTTGATATTAAAATTTTATGTTATACATGAATCTTTTGCTGTTTGTTTTTTATATTACATTCATTAGTATCCCAAACCTCTAGAAGGGGAGGGAAAGGAATCATATATAAATAAATAAATCAATATTTATTACATAATTACATTCATTAATTTGGAAGATGAAAAAGGTCAATTCAGTCCTCCTTCATTAATTTGGTATTTTGTCAGAATTTTTTTCTGTTCTTCCGTTTTATTGTCACTTTTTATTTTTTATTTTTAAACCCAAGATTAAATTCTCGTTTTCAAATCTCAATCTTTAGAAATCTATCTCTATTTTTAATTTTTATAAAATCTCTTGTCATTAATGTAATGTTAAGCTCAGTTGACAGGTGATTTTATAAAAATTAAAAATAGAGGTAGATTTCTAAAGTTTGAGATTTTTTCAAACGGGAATCGAATCTTGGGTTAAAAATAAAAAATAAAAAGTGACAATAAAACGGAAAACGGCAAGGCATTAAATATAATCTTTAGTTAATTTATACATTAAACAAAATACCAAATTTTAAAATTAAGTATTGTAAGTAATTAAAAAAAAAAAAAAAAACAAACAGCCGAAAACAGAAAAGAAAAATTCTTCTAAATCTAAATGTTTTCTAAAATATATATATATATATCTGAATCAACAGATAAGAGACAAGGGTTTAGATGAACCGATGAACGCCGGCCTATGGCCGAAACGAAGAGATGCCGTTAGTCCAAAAAAAAAATCTGAAAAAGAATCGACAAGTTTTATTTCAACAATTCTCTTCTTCTTTAATTTGAAATACCTTTTTCGTTTGAAAAAATTAAATAATAATGCTTTTCTCTATTTAATTCCTATTATCAAAAATTTAATTGTTTCATATTTAAATATAGATCATTTTCTCCCAAATTTGCTAATTATATTTTTATTTTTTTCCATTTTATTTTCAGAATTTCTTCCAAGATGCATCTTATCGTGAATCAGGCTGAACTCAATGTCATCGCACGTTCCTATTTGGTGAGTTTATTATTTTAATCACTTTTTTTAATAATTAGTACCAAGGCTCAGAGCATAATTTCGACTTCGAATTTTATTTTACGCTTGATTTTGTTATCTTTTTTACTAATTTCTGACCGACGGGATTTTTTTCGATTTTAATATCTAATATCTTCTACTTGCATTGCATTTTTACTTTCTCTTACCTCTATATATATGTTAATATATGAGAGAGAGAAAGTATTGGTTTCATGTCAAAAATTCGATGTCGAGATTTTGATGGATCTTCACGTTTTGAGGTCCCCTGAATCCAAAAAAGTGGTTTTCGCGACATGGTCTGTCTGTCTGTCTGTCTGTGTGTCTGTCTGTGAACAAAATATCTCAAGAACGAGAAGAGCTAGGAAGTTGAAATTTTATATTTAAGTTAGGCACCCCCATGGGACGTGACACGAAGCTTTTGAACAAAATCGACCAAAAAGTACTAGCACTTTACTGATTCACTTTTTCAGTTTTTTTCGATTTTCTCAAAATTTGCTCCAACGATTTTTTTTAAAATTCAAAAATCAATTATTTTTTAGATTCGCTTTAAAATGTATATTCTCATTTTGTGATTGAAATCTTCTGAAGACCACTTTACTCTTGTACTCCATAGGAAAGATAGGAATTTCTCCTATGGTTGCTATGGTATCAAAATATAAATATTTTCCCATACTTATAAATTGTACATCTTGAAAATCGAATGTACCCTACTGTCGGGAACTAAATACATGTCGACGCAAAAAATCTGGTGTGACAAGCACAGTACACAACTTTCGATTACCGAAGGTAAGAGAAAGTTGTGTGCTGTGCGCCAGTCACACCAGATTTTTAATAAATAACTTGGGCTAATAAAAAATTAAAATCCCTTTTATTTATTTAATACGACTTCATAATCTCATATATAATAACAATATAATTAAAATAATGCATTTTTTTTGTTTACAGATATTCGTATGGATCAAGGATTCGTAAGAGTGCATTGCTAGCCTGGTCTTCGTAAGACGAACTTCCGAATATAACGTTGACGAGAGAGAAGACTACACAATCTTTGTGAGTATAAAATATTCAATAATTTTCTGACCCCATTTCTCTTATTCGTGCAATTGCCAAAATTCTTTTAAACTTTATAATATTTTTCATACTTTTGATGGGGGGAGAACAAAGCAGTTTGGTTCAATGAAACAAAATCTATCAGTTACTTAAAAAAAAAATTCTTAAATTATCCATCCCCACCTAAAAGTAATAAAAAAATATACATCGTTGCGGTCAGTGTATATTTCTTAATTTTCCAAGCCAACTCAGACGTAGGATAAATAAATTTTTGTCAGAAATTTTTATTTCATTGCTGCAATCTGCTTTGAACCTTCCTCATCATAATTATAAACAAGAAACATTTTTGCTTAAAAAAAAAAAAAAAAAAAAATTCAATCCGATTAATAATTATTTTTTACTTTTTATTTCTGAAAAATTCAAATCGAAAAATTTTTTTATTTAAAAAAAAAAACCTAACATTTTTTACTTTTTTAATGTAATTTTTCTAATAGGAATTAATCTCTGATTTCCTTAGTTTGGTTTATGAATAGGATGACAAAAAATGATTATATTTTGCAAAATTAATTCAATGGAAAAAAAAGATATATCTTCTTTTAATAATAAAAAGCTCTTTTTTTTTTTTTTTTTTAAACATTCACACTTTTTTCTCATTCACACTCACACTCACACACACATTCACACTTCTTTTCCAGCTCAGCCATAAGACATTTACGATAACCGTTATTTATGAATTTATATATTAGGGTCCAGGCATTTTTATTTAAGCCATCTGGTATCCAGATGGCTTAAATAATCATCACTCCTTCCGAACCCCGACGTTTGGTATATGGGTACCAACCTCTACACCACCCCCGGCTAAAAAGCTCTTAAAAGTATATAAATTTCAACCGACATTACCTCATCTTTAATACATTGATTTGATGGAGGGCCCGTGTTAAAAAAATTATGATATTGTTTCTAATTATTAATTATATTTTTTGTATGCACTTTTTATTTTTAAGTGAACAAGATATAATATTAATTAAATTTAAAAAAAAATTTAAGATCTTCCCTTCTGTTTATGAAATTAAATCCATTGAATTAATTTGCGTATTCCAAAATATAATTATTTTTTCTCTCAGCAAAGGTACCTACTTTATTCTTATTTTATAATGTATTATTAATTACGAATTGTACTAATGAATAATTGATAATCTCTTGTCTCATTTCAACCTTTCTTTTTGATGGTATTTATTAATTAGTAGAGAGTTTAGGATTTGGGAGTCAGGAATTTATTTTTATATAAATGACTTTAATTAAAATCACTTTAATTTGTTTAATTTGGTTACAAAATATTTAACAATAATTATAATAATGCATTTTTGTTTGCAGATATTCGCAATTCTGATGGATCAACTGCTTGGTGGCCTGGCCTTCGTGTTACGAGTAGAACTTTCAAGAGAGAGAAGACTACAAAAATCTTTGTGAGTATAAAATTTGCATAAATACTTTGATTTTTTATATAATAATATAAATTATATCTATATTAGTACAATATAGTATATATTTTATATTTTTATTATATAAAAAATATAAAGTAAAGAACAAGAGCAAATTCGGGCTCTCGATAGCTGGTGGGGGATGGGCGTGGCCTAAAAGGTTCGATTAAATTAATTTCATCTTTATTAAATATATATTTGAATTCAACGTATATTTAAATAGACAATTTTTTTAATATAAATTATTCTCTTAATTAATGATTGTAAAAAAAAATAATAATTTCTTTTTTTTTTTTTTTTCATTTGCTTTGTTTCCCTCCCTTCTCTTAGCACAAGTTGTATTATATTTGTATGATTATAAAATTATTTTATAAATGTACTTATACTGTTTAAAATTAGATTTAAGATTGTATGTGCATGTATGATAAAAAAAAAAAAAACTCGATGTAACCCTAATGCTTATCCTATCAAGAAAAATAATATACTATTTTTCCTTTTTCAAGGTATGTCATCAGCGCAGAATGGAAAAGGCAATTAATAGGTAACAAACATAACGAACAGACCTATTAATATATTATTAGTAGACAATTTACTGATCTTAAGGTTTGTTTCATATTAAAGGAAAAATATTAATTGAAATGAAAATTTTTATTAATAGTCTAATTTAAATATATTTTAAAATATTTTAAAATATTAAATGAATTAATATTCTTCCATTAATAAAAAGCTAACCTTAAGATTAATAATAATCTTTAATATAAAAAAGTCTACTAATAATATAGAAATAATATTTTAAAATAATAGTAAATAATAAAATAGGGCTTTTATTAAATAATATAATTGAAATTATTAATATTCTTGAATATAAATAATATTTATATACTAGTGATAGGTAATAGAAAAGAAAATAAAATCATTAAAGTCATGATTCAGGTATATAATAGTCTTTATTAATAAATCATTATATAGTAATCTACTATGAACGCAGACGATGTGATCAGTTTGCTGTCCACCTCCATCCCCGACCACCAACCCATGCGCGCAATTGCTTATATAGCCTTCCAGTCCCCACTCTCTGGCCCCTGGCGCATGCGCAGAGAGCTCGAGTCGACAGAAGGCGACGGCGGCGGCCGCCTGCCCCCTCCATGCCTGCATGCAGGCATGGAAGGAGGCAACGAAGCGGGTTGCCGGCTCTCTGCGCGCCAGGGGCGCTAAAGAGAATATATTTATTAAATATATTAGTCTTTAGCACTTATTCTGGTTTAAATTCCCTTGGATGAACCAAGGCAATGAGACTTGGATGTTCTTGGTCGAGCTTAAAGCCTTAAGCCCCCCCACCACGACAAGGTGACATCCTCGGAGGGGAATTAATAATAAAAATGAAATAAATAAATGACAATTCGTTTTATAAATCATCATTTTTTATTCCATATTCGAATTTGTTTAAATATTAATTAAATAAATACCTTACTTATTTGACATTTATTTTTTTTTTTTTTTTTTCCCACAGATGATGTTGATGAGAAGGATCAATCTTCTGATTCACAGCCATCTCTTCAAAGTAAACTCCTTCAAATGAATTCTCTCAGATGTTATATACTTGAAAATGAATGCTGTCTGTGTCATCTCATCAATCTTGCTTGCCCTGAAACAAACAAATCAAATACATAATACAAACTAATAAATAATTCTTAATTAATGTATTTTAATAAAAATATAAATTAATATTTAATTTTAGGGTAATGATAAAAAATTATTCTAAAGTTTATATTCAATAATTATAAAAATCATCTATTTATTATTTATTACATATAAAAATCTGTGCTAAAAAAGATTTATTTATTTTCATATTAGGCCTATAAAAAAATTTCTAATTAATATAATTTAAAAGTAAATTGTAATAATGTAAAAGACATGAAAATTAATATTTAATTTTAATTGAATAGATATTTATTAAAAATTAAACTGATTTTTATTTTTCCTTTGACCCTTCCCAAAAGCATATATATATATAGAATACCTCCCCCCCACCCCCCCTTCATTATATAAAATAATTCAAACACAAAAATTTTCTTTTAAATTTTGAATTAATTCAAACTATTTTTATTTATTATTTTATTTATAAAAAAACTTAAGCAACATTGAAAATTGCTCGCTGTGGCTATCCCTCCCAGTTTGGAAAACACTGCCCCAAAGCAAAATAAAATTAAATGATAGAATATCCAACAAATAAAAAAAAGATAATTTTATTATATCGCCAAACTCCCATATCACCTGCTTTAAATGTGAATTTTCCTAATTATAAGTTAATAATTAGAAAAAACGAAGTCTTAAAAAAAATACTTGATAATATATCCAATTAATAAACAATTTTGATATTATTTAGCGAAATAAAGCAAAGCTGTTTTTTGGATTCTATTTTTCATTAAAAAATGTCTATCAAAAGTTAGTATTTTGCAGTGTTTATAAACAAGGATATCTGATAGTTTTTGAAATCATGTTTATCTTACTGCAGTTTCAAATTTAATAAAATTTTTATTTCTTAAAATCTTAAAAAAAAAATTAATTAGCATACCGATCTAAATAAATTTTAATAAATGAAAGGGGAATAAATATTTAGTTAAGATTTTGTTGATAAACATGATTGAAGGCTTTAATCATCCTTATAAATAAATACTCTGCCAAATATAATATTCATTATATACAGTATATGAGAGTATTTCTGTTTTCTTTTAATAAATCCCAATCAATTTACCTTTAAATATGAGATAAATTATTTAGTATTGTAAATGTTAAGTCCGAATCGAGGTATTTTGAATACTATATATGAACCCTGTTATGCAATGGTGTGTCAAAGACCAAATATCGAGTTTTGAGAAAATCAACAATAAAGTTTTTTGTTTACATTGGATTACATGTAATTTTTCATGTCAATTGTGCAAGTAACATTAAATATAAATTTTTTTAGGACATATTTCATAAAAAATACTATTAATTAAAGCATTTGAAACAATATTCTGTGCTTAACTCAATTTTGAATTTTTTGGTCTTTGACACACCATTGCACAACAGGGTCCATATATAGATCTCGAAAAATATTTAATTGTAAATGTGGCCGAGTTGTATCAAGAAAGGGTAGCAAAAGCAGAGACTGGCAGCCAAATTTGTTCTTTAAATATTTTATTGGACCGACGTTTCGGTCTCGTTTGAGGCAAGGTATTTTAAAAACAAAGCCAGTCTGTTTTTGCAACCCTTCCTTGATAAATTATTTAATTATATTAAAACCGATTTTGAAAAAGAATCATGAGATTCTTTTTGATTAAGATTTATAAAAGAAAGCATGAAATGAAAAGAGAATTTTGTAGGATCTTACCCTGATGAGAATTCCTGTGATGATGTCGATGACGACGGATTTCCTTTTGCAGAAACAATACAAATTCCACGAGGGATGAACGTTTTGTAATCGGATACAGCTCCAAGTAGATCAGTTGTTTGGCCCCAATCACATCTGAAATTTAATAAAAATACTTGTAAAAAATTATCATTTTAAATATATATATATATATATATATATATATATAGTTTAAAATTAAGTGCAGTGAGAGTTATAGGTGGTTTCTTTTCACGGTCGATTGACGGATGTTGGGTCAGGTTTTAGAATGATCTGAAGCTCGGTGGTTTTTTCTTTTGATAAAATTGGAAAAAACTAAAAAAGTATTAGGTCTATACCCCAATACAGTACTCAGGGCCGGATCTAGGGAGGGGCAGTGGGTGCGTGACATGAGGGCTATTAATTATTAGGAAAATAGGATTTTCAAAATAATAAACTCACCAAATGACGGCCACGAGATGACGATGAGTTCATCATTAATGATAGATGCATCCTGGGGAATATTCTGAAAATAAAAAGAAAAAAGTTCAATTATTAATCAAATAAGAGAAAATATTTAGATTTAATACAGAAAGACATAAGATGAAGTAAGGTTTTTTTCTTTTGACAAATGGGGGCTTTCTGAGTTTTCTGAGATAAAGTTCTTTTATATTTTTTTAAATAGAAAAATAATTTTATTTAATGAAAGGTATTATTCTGGTATTTTTTTTTTTTTTTAACTTACGTGTTATTAATTCGAGATGCCTTCCGTCGACAAAACCGATGATTGACTTCCGAGGATCCTGAAACAAAGAAAAATTATTTAATTAGTATATAGAGATTAAAAGATTTGTATTTCTGTCATTACGAGATATGTATTTAAATATTTAATAAAGTTTTTTTTTATATATGGTTGTTTTTCTTACCTTCCCTTTAAAATAAAATTTTTAAATCTCCAATGATCTAAAAAAAATTTAGAACTTCGGACTGTTAAGTATGAGGTTTTTTTAAATTTTGGAAAAATTTGATTTAAAATGTAAAAATTTATTCTAATAAAGCCAATGATGAAAAATGCAATGCAAGTAGACGATATTAAAATCTAAAAAAATATAAATAATAATTCCGTCGGTCAGAAATTAGTAAAAAGATAACAAAAAATTTTAAATCAAGCGTAAGTCGAAATTATGCTCAGAGCCTTGGTACTAATTATTAAAAAAAGTGATTAAAATAATAAACTCACCAAATAGGAACGTGCGATGTCATTGAGTTCAGCTGGATTCACGATAAGATGCATCTTGGAAGAAATTCTGAAAATAAAAAGGAAAAAAAAAATATAATTAGCAAATTTGGGATAAAATAATCTATATTTAAATAAGAAAAAATTAAAATTCATTTAAATAAAAAAAGAATCTATGAAATTTAAAGAAAAAATGCATAGAAAAAAAAAAAAAAAAATCAATTATTAAATCAATTCGATAAAGTTAGATTAAAAAAAATACTTTACTATTCCCTCCTCTCGATTGTCTATGCTTTTTCAGGGCTAACGATGGATGTGTCCCTTCGTTTTGGCCATAAAAGGGGCGTTCATCAAAGCCATGTCTCTTCATCTGTTGGTTCAGATATATATATATATATATATATATATATATATATCTAGAAACATTTAGATTTAGAAGAATTTTTCTTTTCTTTTTTCGTGCTATTTGTTTTTTTTTTTTTTTTTAATTAGCTTACAAGCCTTAATTTTTCAGAATTGGTATTTTGTCAGAATTTTTTAATGTATAAATTAACTAGAGATTATATTTAATGCCTTGCCGTTTTTCCGTTTTATTGTCACTTTTTATTTTTTATTTTTTTTTTAACCCAAGATTCGATTCCCGTTTGCAAATCTCAAACTTTAGAAATCTACCTCTATTTTTAATTTTTATAAAATCACCTGTCAACTGAGCTTAACAATACATTAATGACAAGAGATTTTATAAAAATAAAAAATAGAGATAGATTTCTAAAGATTGAGATTTGAAAACGAGAATTTAAAAATAAAAAGTGATAATAAAACGGAAGAACAGCAAGGCGTTGAATATAATCTCTAATCAATTAACATATTAAAAAATTCTGACAAAATACCAAATTAATGAATGTAATAAATATTTATTTATTTATTTATATATGATTCCTTTCCCTCCCCTTCTAGGGGTTTGGGATACTAATGAATCTAATATAAAAAAACAAACAGCAAAAAGAAAGAGTCATGTATAACATAAAATTTTAATTTCAAAACGTTTCTAATTATATATATATATATTATTATATATTAGAAAATCTGGCGTGACTTATGATGGAAATGGAGTTATAGTCTATATATACACTCACGAGCAAAGAAATTGAATCACTCTCTTTTTATTAATTTAATAATAATTTTTGATTTCTTTAAAATTTATAAGAAATTTAAATCTAACAAAGTAATGATGACCTCTTAAGGGAGATGATTCCATTTCTTTGCTAAATGTCCTAGAAGGTTTATGTGACCAGGCCGTATGCGAAGATAAGTTTTCTCGAGTTAAAGTCGCGTTCAACAGATGAAGAGACAAGGATGAAGACCGTCATACAGCCGTAACGAAAGGGATGGGAGTATCTGTCGTTAATCCAAAAAAAGGTCGGTGAAAAAAAATTGACAAGTTTTCAACAATTCTCTTCTCTCTCTTCCTTCTTAGAGAGCTAGAAATTTCCTTCTTTATAGTAAATGTTAAGTGAAAAAAATAAAGTGAACAATATAAACAACTTACCAAATAGCAAAGTGAGATGATGTTGAGTTATCTGGATTAGAAGAGTCTGCTGCATAATGACATCTTGGAAGGTATTCTAAAATAATATAAAAATATATATATATATTTAGCATAAAAGAAGAAGTTTTTAGTATGTAATTTAATAAAAAATTCAATGGATTAAAGCATACCATTTTGACGATATTTAATCATCCTTGAAATAATCAGTTATAAAACAGAATAAGTTTCAACTTTTTTTTTTTTTTGGATAGATAATTCCATTTCCCTTAGGTATCATAAAGAATAAAAAAAAAATGCAATTAGATTGCAATTATTTGACATATATATATAGATCGATGGATGTTGTGTTCCCTCAGAGCTCCAATTATATCAGCTGAAGTCAAGTTCTTTGGACGAAATCACATCTAAAATAAAATATATTAACATGATTAAAAGAAATAAAATATTAAATAAAAAAATGAAAAAATAAAAATTGACAGACCGGCAAAGAATGGTTATCCTGTTGAATCACGAGTTTAGAATATTTTTAATTATTTAATTTATTGAAAATAATATTCCTGAACCAATTAAATAATATTTAAATGCATTACTGACCTTTAAAAATGGAAATAATTAAGATGAAATATAAATAATTTGAATCGATGACATGTGAGAAATATTTTTGCCTGTTGGTTTCGTTGGCAAAGTCATGGAAGAGATAAAGAGACGAGGCATTCGCTTGCATTTTCAATGGAGTCAAAGTCAAAGCAATCGAGCTTCTTGATTTTATTACTTCTTTTGAAAAAAATTATTATAATTTATATAAAAATAATTAAATATAATTTATTCTATTCAAAAAATTGGTTAATCTGCAGAATAAAGTGCCAAGCTCTCGCACTGGCTGACTAGTTCACTCTTTTGACATTAGCTTAACATTCATGATTCTTTCGTTCTTTTCATTTGCGCGCGCTATTTGTTTTGATTCTTTCGTTCTTTTCAATCAGGCACGCTATTTGTTTTGTCACTAAGGCCGGGAATTTCCTAGTTTTTTTTTAATTTTTTTTAATCGAAGGAAACCGAACTGCAACCGAAGGACCGAAACAATTAGGTCGTGATCCCTGAAGTTGTTTTGTCACTAGTGTCGACTTCGGTTCGGTTTCGGCGGTTCGGCTCCCCAGTTCGGTTCAAAACCATCCAGTTAGAAGCGAATCGGTAGCCCTTAAAAAAAAATTTTCGGACCCTTCGGGCCCGAAAATTTTTTTTTAAAAGCTACCTATTCGCTTCTAACTGGATGGTTTTGAACCGAACTGAGCCGAGCCGAACCGAAACCGAACCGAACCGAAGCCGAGAATTCCCTAGTTGTTTTTAATTTTTTTCTAAAAATAAAAGAACCGAACTTAAAACCGAAGGTCGGGACCCCTGCAAGTTGTTTAAAAAAAAAAAAAAAAAGATTCTTACCTGCCGAAATTAAAATGCCGAAAAAATGGGAATTCCAGAGAGCAAAAATGGCAAAATGGCAAAAAAACAATAGGCAGGGGACGTCTTCAATGAAGGGAAGTCCAGGAGATGAATGTAAAAATGTCGTCTTATAAAAATGAAATAGTGTGAACGAATCCCAAAAGAAGAACGAAAGAAAAACAAATGAATCACCTCAGCGCCCTCTAGGTGGCCTGGCATGGCCTGGCACTTTATTCTGCAGATCAACCAAAAAATTAAATTAAATCAATATATAAAATATATTTGAAAACAATTTGTGAAATGTCAGTTTCTCTCTCATAGGTGGCAAATTTGAAATTTTCTTTTAATTCCCTTAACTTCTATTCACAAATATTCAAATAATAATTGATTTTTTTCTATTACTCTTTTTTTAAAAGGTAAGAAATAAGATAAAGAGACGAGGCATACATTCGCTTTCGTTTTCAATACAATCACAGTCAAAGCCAAAGGGCAGGGAATAAACCAGGGAGGTAGGGAGGGAAGCTTTGGAATAAAAGTTGTCGCCTAAATGACGTCACAGCCGCCATATTGAAAAGATGAAAACATTGAATTTCCCATTGAACGTAATGTTAATATATCATCAAATTTCGGGCCTTTTTTTTGGAAAATTATGTGAGCAAAAATTTTCTCATGAAGGAAAAACTCTTTAAAAATTATTTTATTTCAACCGCAGGTCGTTTTGATATGCATATATGTATAAAAAAAATTAAATGTTGCGGCAATCATTCTCTTCCTAATGCTGTTGATTAGTCAATTAAAAAAAGAAATTATCATTAGTTTAATGGAAAAATGGTTACAAAAAATAAAATATAAACAAAAAATATATTTATTAATATATTTGTTTAATTACCAAAAGTATTAATTTATATAAATCTCATAATGTTATATACAAAAAATATTTTGTTTAGTTTGATAAATTTATGCAATTAACTGAGTATATAGAAATGCCTGGACCCCCAATAGATATATTATTAAAAATACTAGTATCGTTAAAAGTCTTAAATGGCCTAAGTTGCCGAAAAGACTGTGTGAATTTGTGTGTGAATGTGAGTGTGAATGAGAAAACAAAGTGTGAATGTTAAAAAAAAAAAAAAAAAACTGACTATATATAAATATGACTGGTAGTTTTGAGGCACTTGTTATGATAAAAAAAAAAATACCTGATGTTTTCTCATCAAAAGAAGCTTTTTAGGGGGCTTGTAGAAAGAAAATGTTTTCCCAGATTCCTCTTCATTTTGCTGTCTTTTACTTTTTTTTATAGGTCGTTTCATGCATACATATGCAGAACATGCCATGTTAATTATTTTTAAAAATAAAAATAAAATAAAAACACACAAAATCAAGAATTCTTCAATAAAACAACTATCTATAACCTATACCTAACCTAGACTTAAAATCTAAAAAAAAACAAGTAATTACAAATTAAATCATTAAAAACTATTTCAAATGTTTAAATATATGAACAAAACTATAAAACAAAGAAGAAATATCTAAGAAAAACTTTCAAAAACACGAGAAAATTGGAAACAAAATTGTATTATGTCCTATGGAAAAGTCAATGTTTACATATTTTCAATATGGCCGACACGAATTTCTCCCCTCTTTTTGGAGCCACCCCCCACTCCTTCAAACAAGCCTTAGTGTCACTCCCTACCTCCCTGGAATAAACCAAAGCCAAAGGGCCCTGCAAATGCAAAGGACTAATATTCGTTCGACTGGCTAACCTGTTTTTATTTCTCAACTTGCATCTTTCGTTTCGTTTTCGTGTTTGATCTGTAACTGTTGCTAACTTCCCTTCATTAAATCATCTCTAATAAATTCTACGTTTCGTATTTGATTTAAAACCATCTTGTTTAATTATCAATAAACAATTTACAACTATTTTATTTCAAAAACTGGTTAAATCCATTATTTTACTGTGTAATTTGTTTAATTTATTCTCATAAGTGTTCAAAATGCCCCGAGGTAATTATATTTTGTTATTAAAAAAACTATTATTAATTAATTGTATGAATTAAAAAAGTTAACATTATATTATTTTTATATATTTTAGGTAAATTTACAAATCATAAAGGCAAAAATCGCCGATTTACTAATCCTGAAGAAATAGAGGAACAAATGCGACGTGAAGAAAAAGAACGCAAGTGGAGGGTGAGTTTTACATAACCTCAAAATAATTTTATATATTTTAAATTTATTTATACCTTCTCTTTTTATATTTTATATCCCTTTTTTCATTTTATTCCTTATAAAATTAATTTTTTGTTTATAATTTTAGTTATTATTTTTTTGTTTTAAACGAATTATAAAAGAATCTTTTGTTACACCTGGTTACACCATTGTGTTCAATATAAAGCAATTATTAAATCAATTCATTAGACTAATAGATGAAATTCTAAACCTTATGCCATACATAAATTTCAAAATTATATTATTATTTCCTTTACTGTTTATTGCCCCTCTTTGTTCAATATAAACATTAAGCTATTATCATTTCCGGGTGAAGATTTTAATTAATAAAAATTTTTTTTTATAATAAAAAATTTTTATCCCATGTGATCGAATTATATTCCTTTTCTCTTGGATTAATTTTTTATTATCAGGTTTTTTAAGAAAAACCAAAACAATTTTTTTGCCTACTAGTTTTAAGATAATCCAAAAGAATTTTCGTGATTTATTTAAAAAATATCACCTAGTTAAAGTATAACGAAGAATAAATTTAAAATCGCTTATAGTTTTTTAAATGCATGTCTATAAAAAATACACCAATATTACTCGAATTTTTATGAAAACATTAAAATACCTATTATTTAATCTAAAAAATTGTTTTTCTATAACTGACAGAATTTATATTTTAATTAGGAGGAACGAGGTGATTCATCGAGTGAGGAAGAGAGTGGCGCTCGAGCAAAAGGATCTGCTAGCGAATCTGAAAGCGATAGTTCTGACGATGACGGCCCCGAAGAGGTAATCCACATTATAAATAGAAACCTCCTAATTGTCTCTATTAATGTCCACCATTGATTTTTCCATATTTATTTCATTATTTTTATAAAATATTAATTATCACTATGTTTTTTCCTAAATAAACATGTGGAAAAAGCATGAGGATTTTAAGTAATCTGTACAGTGACTACCAAAGTCCCACCCATTCATTTCCGAACATGATATTATTTCATTGTTTTTTTACAAAAGAAGATAGAATTCTTTATTGAAAAATTTCCAAGATTTGGATCATAAAAATTTTTCATATATAAAAACAATGAAATAATCTCTATATATATAATATCACATATAAAACGGTGTGAAGTATAAAAAAGTGTGGAATTTTTACTACATATTCACTTCTTTTAAATTCAATCACTTTAACAATACAATGGGAGAATTATAAAAAAAAAGATTGCTTCCAGTTTTAAAATAAATATAATAAATAAATTAAAAAATTATTTATTTATTATATATATATATATAATTACTATTATATATATTATTTGAACTCTCAAACATATTGGTTTCTACCACATGTTTCGCAGGTCTTGTGGGAGAAGGGAGTCTTATATTTCTGGGTGCACTCTCTATTATCTTAGACCTTTTTTATGTCTCGCACTCGATCAATTTAATGTACTCAGTGATAGGAATTTATTCTTTACCCTTGAGAAGACTCTCTTTCCACTGAGGAAGGCTTGCAATATAAGTAAATGAAACCAATAGATTTGAGAATGGTTTGTTAATTGAACAAAATATAAAAACAATATTTTGTTTAAATTCTAAAGATTGCAAATGTCTTCTCTCACTGAATACATGCAATCCTGAGTTAGGGCATTTATCTCTTATGAAATTTATTATTTTTGAATTATCTATTAAGATGCAACAAAGATTGCGATTCAATTATACAACCCCTCCCTTGGTTGGAACCTGAACCAAAACTCGATATTTTAAAATAAAAGAGGATGCAGCCAATTATTTGAGCCTCTATTTAAAACACACTTTATTGGAACGTTTCGGCCAGCAGGGTTGTTCTCGGCCGAAACGTTCCGTTAAAGTGTTTTAAATTACTAAATAAAGGTTCAATTAATTGGCTGCATCCTCTTCCCTATTTAATATATCAGCTACAGCCACGTTCTACTATTCTATTTTAAGAAAGTATAAAATAAAATATAAATATATATAATTTATTATCAAAATATCTTAAAATTTTCAATAAAGGTCATTCGAAAATAAACAGGTTAAATCTCTGCAGTCATTGAATAAGGATTAAACTTAACATTATTTATAATCCTAAAAGATCCTCCGCAGGAGGGAGTAAAAAAGGCTCACCAATATTTATTCGGAAGCATAATTTTCTCAGATTCCCCTGAACCAAAAACATGCTTTCTTTAGTTTAAATATTCATTTTTTTATCAAATCATTAAATTGTTTTCATTTCAGTCTGTTTCCTAAGAAAAATATATTTTATTATTAAAATACGATTTTTTTTTTTGTAGCATGCTAAAGCTAAAGGAGTAGAAAATTTAATCGAAGTGGCGAACCCGAATCGTGTACAAAAAAAGAATAAGAAATTATCCTCTTTGAATGATTCAGTCCGAACCAATACATCCAAACCTGAACTCTCTAGAAAAGAAAGAGAAGAATTAGAAAGACAAAGAGCTCAAGCAAATTATCAACGATTACACGCCGAAGGAAAAACTGATGAAGCGAGAGCTGACCTTGCCCGATTGGCTATCATTAAGCAACAGAGAGCGGAAGCACAGGCGAGAAGGGAACAGGAAAAGAAAAGTAAGCTTCATTATTAATTATAATCCTGTAGACTTTTTTAGTACTAAACGTCACCCATAATCATTCAATAGCTCTGTTGATGGCTCAATCCATTTTGATTACGGTAGTTAATTGTTCCAAAAATGTTGACAAAAATAAACATTTACATTTGCTGGCTGCCTACCTTTTCTGAACACAGCTTATTTATTGGTCTTTCATTTTTTTCCCCTTTATTCGGCGGCCTTAGGTCATTGCCATTCAATAATTTAATACATCGGTTCCCAACCCGTGAACCGCGAGCTGATTGGAAATGGGCACCGGACGTCTAAGAAAAGATAAAAATTATATGTACTTTATATAAAATTATATATATATATATATATATATATATATATATATATATACACTGGGCCTCAGCGAAAAAGTGGGCCCCACATCAAAAAAGGTTGGGAACCGCTTATTTAGTATACAATATCAATGATTATTAATATGATATAATTAATATAAAGGTGCAAAGAGTCAATATGTTCTCTAAATTAAATTCACTATTACAAATGTATTGATTAAAAATGTCTTTATAGATAAAAAAATGAATTTTTTGAGACAGTCATTATTCTCTTCATTTGCTGTGAGCATATTAATATTGTTTTCATTTCTTTCAAAGGAAGACTCTTATGTTTTTTTGCAAACATGTAGGTCGAGGGTCCAGTGGCCTGGTGCAATGGACAGCGATGCCTCGGAAAGGCTGGAGATCCTAAGTTCGATTTCTGGGGGCCATGAGGCGTTTGGCCTCACTAACAAAAAAACAGTCTTGTTAAATGAAAATTAGCTCTTCTAGCCCCTTGAAAAATGTATTCGTATTTGTTATTTATAAAAAACAAAATATATTATCATTATATATAATTGCGGAGTGTCCGTCTGTCTGTCACGTTGTGTTTGACTAAATTCACGTTGGAATTTTGAAATTAAATTTTGCACTCTTATGAAGGATATTATGGAAAGTCCAGGAGAAATACTCAGGTCCACTGTTGGGTCACAATGAGTTTAAAAATTTAAAAATGAAGTAGTAAGCAGGGTTGACGCTGGCATCGAATCTCAGTTTAATCAGCTCCGGTTCCATAAAATGTCTTCTTCAAAAGCAGTTTCGAGGCACTCCCGTGCTAGTTAAGCCTCTTGCTGAATTATTATTAATTGTTTGTATTAAATATTAATTAAAAAAATATAAATGTAAAAAAAAAAATAATTATATGAGCTAGCTGGAGCCACTGAAGATTTTGACTCCAGCTCCTCTGAATATGATCAGCTCCTGCTTTTTCTAAACTTTCGGGCTTCTGGATCCCAGCCCTGGAAATAATGTAGCTGTTACTATTTAACTATAAGGAAAGCAGCCAGGAGATGAATTTCTCCTTCCTTTTATTATTAAAAAACTTAGGTCAACATTTTGTGATTTTGAGATGACCAGAAAAAATAACTAAATAAAGATATCTTTAGTTAGTAATTTATTAATCTTAAAAATTCTAATTAAATTTCATCACTTTTTTTTCAGTGAAAGAAGCAGCTGCATTAGAGAAAAAAGCTCAGGTTCAGAAGGCCCTTGGGAAAAAAACGTGACGTGTTTTTTTTTTAACCCTAATCGAAGAATTCTTTTTTTTAAACCTTTTCAAACTTATCCTTGTTCTTCTCCTTCCTTATCTCTTTTTCCACAATAAAATAATTCCTTTACCCAAAAAGGAATTATATAATTATTAGTTTTTTCTAAATTTAGAAATAACATATTCTAAAATTTTCACGGAAATTTTTAAGGCCTGAGTAAAGTTTAAATAAATAATTTCTTCTCTCATAATTCATTAAATGTAAAAATAATGAATAATAATTATACTCATCGATATATTATATATCATAAATATTCAAAACAAAAAAAAATAACCTCATTCGAAAATTTTGTGAACTTAAAAAAAAAAAAAAAAAAATTAAAAATTAATTTTGTATATTTCTTTTGTTATATATACGTATTTATGATTGCTTTAATTTTATAAATGTCTAAATATTTATATTAAAAAAAAAAAAATAAAACTTTACTAATTAAATTTTTTTTATATTGCATACAGTCATGTTGGGATAAATAAAATTTTTAACTAAATTTTTATATCATTCTACGTTTTTTTTAAATAGTCTATCAAATTAATAGAGAACCTAAAAACGAAGTAGTAATTTATTTTAGCTTAACAAATATTACTAGATATAATACTCAAAAAATGCAATTTTTGAATTTATATTTGTAGATAATTTTTTTTTAGATATTTAAAATTCCCCAAACTTTTAGAGTTCTCGAGTCCCTAAACACCCTATCTGTTTCTAAATGTTCGGAAACACTTTCAGAGAGTTTTAAAAATTCGAGTCATTAGATTCCATTTTATTATTTTTTGTTGAATAAAATAAAATATTTAATATTTTTATTCAACCCAAATATAATAATTGGAATATAGCGAATCTAGAATCTCGTTTTCGAACTTTTGATACTGATTGTACTTTGAATTGAATCACTTTATTTCAATCAATTCTCAATTAACAAACAATCGGTTTATTTAGATAAAGCCCTAAATGAATTTGGACTCTCATAGATAAATATCATCTCTTATGCCGGAGCGAAAAAAATATTTTCCATTTGCATTTTTAACTATGTTTAAAAAAAGATGCAGAATGATATTTTTATAATGACTGTATTATTAAATTTAATTTTCAAAAATTCGATTATTTTATTCATTTATTAGACTAAATTTATCACGGAATTTTTTAATTAGTTAAATAAACTTATATAAAATATATATATATCTACGAAAAATCTTAAATAATATTTGAAATAAAAAATATAATAAAGAAATTTTAATAATAAAAAAGTCTTTTCTTTCACCTTAGTACCCTTAGTTGCTAGCGTACTGACCTTCTATACCAAGGGTCGCGGGTTCGAATCCTAGGCAGTCCGATGATTTTATTTAAGGCATTTGGATACCAAACCCCCTCCACCAACATTTAGTTCGTCTTGACATTTCCGCCAAATAAGCACAAGGTAGCATTGAAGTAGATGTGGAATTTTGTCCATTATTAGAAAAAAGAAAATGATAGAAGACGAACTACCTTGGATCGTTTGGTGTAAATGCACCTCTGCTCAATCGTTTTTTTTTTTTTAATAAAGAGAGAAAAAGCTTTGTTGATGGGACCAATTAATCTAATTGGTTCTTCAATACGATATTCTCAGAATTATGTCAACTCAGTATTAAAGTCATTGTTATTAATAGTGTCAATGTACAATAAGATCCGGCATGCCTACGGGCTTGGTCTAGTTGGTAGCGTGCCTATCTTCTATACCGAACGTCGCGGGTTCGGACCCCAGGCAGTCCGATGATTTTATTTAAGCCATTTGGTTACCAAATGGAACAAATAAATATAAACAAATGAATTTACAACATACGACACCGATATAACAGACCTGTGAGTGTCCTATGTACTATTTAGCAATAGGAGTGGTAAATGTCTTAAGTCGTATATTCAAATAAGACATAGGAGAATTTTAAGACGATCTTCTTCAGAGTCGTATTCCTCTTTTCAGAGGAGTTGGGATCCTCATTTCTTCCCTGCTCTCACAGCACCAGTTCTTGCGACTGCAGCCCGCCAGCGAGATCTGCTCCTGGCCATCGTTGTAGCAGCATGAAGTGTTTTGCCTAGTTGGGTCTTTATTTGATCCGCCCATCTTGCCTGTGATCTGCCTCGTCTTCTTTTGACCTCGACTTTACCCTGCATGATGATCTTCTCTAAGCCGGGGTCTGAGCGAGTAAGGTGGCCGAAGTATTTAACAACCCTCTCGAGTATCGCCTCGGAAAGACGCCGATCGGCGTGAACTTCCTCTAAAATGGATTCATTAGTGCGGCGAGCCGTCCACGGGACTCTTAGCATCCTCCTCCAGCACCATATCTCGAAGGCGTTTATTCGGTCATAATTGTTTTTCTTTAGGGTCCATGTTTCGGAGGCATAAAGTGCGACAGGAAAGACGAGAGACCTGACAATGCTGGCTTTTGTGTTGGTTGTGATGTTTTTCGCCTGCCAGATCTTGGTTAGTCTAACCATTGCCAGTCTCCCCAGCTGCAACCGCCGATTGATGTCTTCATCAGAACCTCCGCTGTTTGTGATCATGGATCCCAAGTATACGAAGTGGTCGACCACCTCGTAACCAGCTAGGCCGGCTTGTTGTTGTTTGCCCTGTCTATAATCATCAGTTTGGTCTTTTTCTTGTTGAGAACCAGTCCGTACTCCTTGCTCACTCTTGCGAGACGTTCCAGAAGTTGGACTTGGACTATCTCTTCTTCTGATGAGGCTAGTAGGGTTGTGTCATCTGCATAGCGCAAATTAGATACTTTTAGACCACTGATCGAGTACCCGGCATTCCAATCCTCCTAAGACGATAGGACGACCTATATATTAATATAAGGTTCCGAATACCCCTATTAATAATTAACGGTTATCGTCAAAGTCTTATATGGCCTAAGTTGCCGAAAAGACTGTGTGAATGTGAGTGGGAATGAGAAAAAAGTGTGAGTGTTTAGAAAAAAAAAGGTCCGGCATAAGGATTCGCAGTGGAGGGATTTCTGGATCCAAAAGGTATTTATTTTTTAAAAGTAGAAATAATTTAAAAAATTTAATATAATTTCAAAATTTTAATTTCATTCTCCCATTGATTAGAAATAAAGTATCCCAATAAAATATTTTAATCAAAATATAAAATGCTTATTATTCATCACAATAAAAAGGAAAATAGAACAGTAATAGTATATACATGTATATATATATATATATACATGGATATAATCTTCCTTGATTGTTATTTATTAGTAATAAATGATATTTTTGGCATTAATCGTGGTTTATTTTAGTTAGTAATTAATAAACCACGATTAATGCCAAAAATGTCATATTACTAAAGTATATAATATTATCTGTTTAAAATGAAAATTTAAAATAAAATTTCTCAATCCACAAATTTTTGAGAGAATTTTGCAGCTATTCGAGGTCTTCTTTGCTGTACAAGTGTTGGTTGTGGTGGATAAGGAGTTTGGACTTTCTGTTTTTGTGATACTTGGGTGACCGTCGATGTTGACGGCATTGAAGTCGCTGTTGACTGAATTTTGGACGAAGTGCTAGCAGAAGGGTTTGCTGCGGAGGTAAAATGACTTGTGGCGACAGCAGCGAATGAAATTGGAGCACATGAAGGCGCTGCTTCAGTACGAATCAAATGCATTGGAGGATGTGGATGCGCTGGAATTGTTGGTGCATTGTCTCGTTTTCGCTGTTGAGCACGAATGGCTTGTAATGGAACGAATCGAGCTTCACTTGCAGGGGCTGTTGCTTTTGGATTGTGTGGCTGGAATACTGGCCTTGGTCGTTGTTCACCTGAAAAGAAAAAAATATAATTTAATATTTTGAATGGAAATTTATTTTATTCATTTTTAAAACAGAATCAGGTCTATTCTCTAAGCAAAAACGTTAACTTTTAACATCTGAAATCAGCTTGAATTCATTTTAACACCTCCATGCCTCAAATTACTATTCTGGAAGCAAAAAAAAAAAAAAAACGATGGTGTTATTACTTTACTTTTTAACAACCAATTTATGACGTTAAAAATTTTAACGACTGTTTTTAGAGAATAGGCCTGAATGTTAATTATTAGCGGTAACGAACGTAGGCTCTTCGGGAGTCGAAACTTTCATTCACTTGTATCAAAAGCCCGTGGTGCGGATAAAATCAGATAAAAATTATAATTTATATAATACAAGTTTATTTATTTGACTAGTGGATAAAATTTTTATTTTTGAAAATCTGAAAGTGAATTTTGAATGAAGCATTTTATTACGTAACTATCGAATCACTGACTTCAGAAGTCTAAGTATTTCGAGAAAGGAGCATCTCGTCTTCAAAATGGGCTACTTCTTCCAAAATACGTCCTATGGCATAGTTTACTTTAAATTTTAAAAAGTTTAGAATGTGAGGGTCTGGTGGCTTGGTGCAAAAGACATGCTATGCCCCGGAAAGGCTGGAGATCCTGGGGTTCGATTCCCAGGGGCCATGGGATTGTTTGGCCTCGCCAATAAAAAAACACTCACAGTCTTGTTAAATATATCTATGACTAGTTAAGTCTGAATCGAGGTATTTTGAATACAATTATCTTATTCAAATATATAGATCACGAAAATATTTAAAAATTCCAACTTAATGTTGAATATTATCTAATATAAATAAAGAAAACTCAGTTACCTCGTGTCTGAACCCATTGTTGAGGCGGCGGAGGAGGTAAGTTCAGTCTTGGTCTTGGTTTCGAAGCAATCATTCCGCTTGCATTCGAGTTGTTTATATTGTTCGATCCATGAGGCGAGGTGTGAGAGTTGGGTATTGTTGGCGATGGATTTCCGATCTTGAGAAGTTGTCTGAGAACGACAGTTGACTGAGCCGCTGCATGGTTGGGATGAGGATGTGGATGTGGCCGTTGAAGAAGTTGGAATGCAGGCTGAGGTGGGGCATGCAAATGCATCGCATTTGCCATGTTGCCGGTTATTGAAGGTGGGGGGTTAGTAGATAATGGAGAGGTTTTATGATTTGAGAGAGCTGGTCCAGCATTGGTCCACGGAGAGGAATGTGGTTGTGCTGATGGTTGGATTAATCGTCGGCCGTATGAGAGATTAATCATTGACCAAGAAGGAAGACTATTACATCTATAAAAGAAAAAATAACAACAATATCACCTCTATACTCTAAATACAGACGTTAAAATTTTTCATCATTCACACAGGTCTATTCTCTAAAAACAGGCTTTGAAATTTAACATCAACAAATGGGTGTTAAAAAATAAAGTAATATCATCAGCGTTAAGAATGCTATTCTTTAAACCAGCGTTTTTCAAACTGGGAAAGGAAGCCCTACGAAAACCTCTTTGCTTAGAAAATAGACCTGTATAACTTCTATTTTCTTCAGTGAATTCATTGGCTGTCTTACCTTATGCCATTATCAAGTACGAGATCGCAGAGAGTAGTACTTTCGTTGCGACGTACTGCAATAACAGTTCCAAATTCGCCCATAGTAGAACCAAATTTTAAACCAACTAAATTCACACGATCTAATAGTCGATATTGTGCTGTTGGGTCAGGAGGGACTTGACCCATCTGAAATAAAAAAATTACACAGGTCAACACGATTTTTGGGTCTGGCTTCTGCATATGAAATTTTTGTTTCTCCTGCGCTAAAAATTTAAGGTAAAAATAATTTTTTTGATCAAAGTTTTGTAGAAACTAGAGCAATTTTTCGAATTTTTGAGAAAAATCACTGATTTGTATATTTTTTTTTTTTATAATTTTAAATTACGATTAGGATAGTTTTTGCTGAACATCAGAGTCTTTAAGATTTGAGATAAACAATAGCATATAAATGAAAAATAACAAGAAATCAAGTTAAAAAATGAATATCTTTTGTATTTCTTCTGTTTGTATGGGCTGTTTCGTATTAAACAAAAGCAAAAAATGGAAATTTAAGTGTTTTTCGATGTCTAGAATCAGAATTCCAGCATTAGAACAGAAACCCAACAAAATTTTTTTTGTTGATCTGTGTTATTTAATTTTCATATTAATAAATGCTTAGAATTAGGTCCTTTACCTGTAATTCTGGCCGGAAGACTTGTATCGGTTGAACATGTACTCGTCTTAGGACTGACGGCCGTTTTCGCCATTCCGCCTCTTCATCCTCAATAATTCGTTCAAGTTCTTTGACTGCATCAGGTGCGAGCAGTTCAGTTCCGCAAGTCACTCGATCAGCAAAAGAGCACGGAAGTCCTTTGAGCCAAGTTACCGCATCAACAAGTCGTTCTCGGTTCTCAAAAATCTAAAACAATTAAAATAGATTATTTTGATAAAATAATTTTTAATATAAAAGAAAAATTGATTTTTAAAATAGAAATTTCGTTAGGAAGAGTCATGAATTATATTCCCTGGACTAATATTAAATTCAATTACCTCATTCTCGGCTAAAACATCGTCACTTGAATGTGCCGCCAAACATTTGACAACCTCAGGGAATTTATCTACATATTCTTTACATATTTTAACACATTCTTGTGAGTAAAGCCAAGCTGAATTGTTTTCTTTTCGAGTAAATCCAACCACTTCCTCATTACGTCGATTGAATTTAAGATTCAAACCCAGGTTTGTTTTCTTATCGGCATCGGATTGGGCATAAATCGTTCCTGTTAGTCTAGAAAGAAGGAACGGTGTTGTTCCAACTCGTCGCGCCGCTTCTTGTCCAGTTACAAAACTGTCTAAATAACGTTTTTGGATTTCACGAATTGAATCCAAGTTTGGACTAGATGGAAGATTTGCCTAGAAAGAAATTAAAATTAAAATAAAATGAAATTTCCTTAACTAAATTATTAATATATACCTGTACAAATATTTTGAATTTTTCTTTTGTTGGAAGAACTTCTCCTTGTGCTCCATAAACTTCGGGACAAAGAAGAAACACTTTACATCCAACTGGAAATACCTAAAATTAAAAATTATAACATTTAATTAATATTCAAAAATATGTTCAAGAACAAAATACACAAAATTTGCTTTTAAAGGGAGTTGACTATATTTACAAAGAATGCATAGAGTCCGGCAAGGCTTAATATTATTTATTGCATCGTTCAGATATCTTGTCATTTTTTTAAAAGAGTCGGAGTTTTTTTCCCCCTAAACCTAAGACTGGACCTCAACAAAGTAACCGAGTTCTTTCCTTAATCTTTCCACTGTCGCGGGACACGTCGGGATTTCCTGCATGAGCTCTTCTAAATCAAGTACATTTACTTCATCCTGATCTGTTAGTTTTCCAGCTGGTAGTAGCTTTTTTCACTTAAGGTAGCAGAGCTCATGGAAGGAATCCGGAAAGCGATAGCCCCAATCGACGAGGAGATTAAAGAAAGAATTACCGTGTGAACGTCTGCTGGGTTCCTTGAGGTTCACACATCAAAGATCATGCAAAAAATAGCTTTTGCTTTATCTTCAAAATGATTTTTGTATTCTTTTGCAAATAATTTAGTCTTTTCGGGCTATAAGTGTCTTCTTATGTCGATTCCCTCTTTCCAGAGTAGTCGTGACCCTCATTTCCCAACTGCTCTATTCTTCTTCATTGCAGCCCACCATCGTAACCTATTTCTTATCTGTACATCCTAAATAAAAATAAAAAAAGAAAGTTAAATAGAAATCTTCTTTTTTAGTTAATATTCTTTCAAAAAATTTTAATAAATTATTAATATCTAGGTAGAAAGAGCTTGATTTGAAAAAGATGGAATTTCTTCAAAAATCGCTCAATAAACTCTGAATTAACCATTTTTAATTATCTCGTTTATGATAAAGAAAACTATTAGCGAGATGAGATTGTGTTTTGATTGGGCAAAATTGCACCCATGGGCCTGCGAACCAGGATCTTATATATCGTTTTCCTCTTTCCAGAGGAGTCGTGACCCCCCCTCGAAAGCATCGAGGTTTTAGTTCAAATTCAGGAGGCGCAATGCCAAATCCAAACACAATCCCATCTCGCAAATGGTGAGGTATTTCTAAATATAATTCTAATGAGTCTAATCTGATGACAGACCGATTAAAGCTCAAGCCAGGGAAATGAATTATGAAATGCACGAACCTGTTGAAGTGTGGCAAATTCTTGGATTTCTTTGGCACGGACTGGCACCTCTGGGATGACCACCTGTAAAGGATAAACCACGTATGATGAGGTCCATTGCTTTTCAATTGTGACCCGTCCCCTCTGGCCAATCATATAACGTCTTCCAATCATAGGCCGTGCATAAACCAAAATTCGTACCTAAAAAAAAAAAAAAAATAAACATATATCTTTTAAGGTGATTAAGCTGACAATGAATGAATTTGATAAAAGATTTAAATGAAAAAATCTGGTATGACTGGTCGCACCCATTTTTGTGTCGAGTTTCCCATAGCACCTTAGTTCCAAACTTGGCCACTTGCATTTCATAAGTAATAAAAAAAAAATAAAAAAAGTCAATTGATTCAAAATTGCCATAGGCTTTGTGTATTTCAATTGTATTTTAAATGTTGCCTGCTTGAAATGGTTATTTTTCAAAATTTTAAACTCATATATGGATATTTTATACTATATTAGAGAATCCTAAATAAATACAAAATTTCATAAGAATTGGAAAAAGTTTTTTAAGATGTGAAAAAGTTCCAAAGGGGATCATCCCCTTTTGAATCAAAATTAACATGCAAATCCCCATAGGGATTAACATTGGCTTTATGGAAGGAAGAGCCGGAAAATGAATTTGAAAATCTGAAATACAACATCAGTAAAGTGTACTACAAACAATTTTCACGAAAAAATTTACTGATATACTTTTTAAAGAGCACCTAAAAAATAATTGATTTTTGAATTTTAATCAAAATCGTTGAAGCGAATTTTGAGAAAATCGAAAAAAACTGAAAAAGTACATCAGTAAAGTACTAGTACTTTTTGGCCGATTTTGATTAAAAGCTTATTTTCAAAATGTCACCAGACAGACATACCAATTTGAGGGACCCACTTTTTTGGACTCCGGGGACCTCAAAACGTGTGTATGCATCAAAATCTTGCCATCGAATTTTTGACACGATCACAATACTTTCCCTCTATATATATATATACATAATGTATAAAAGTAAGAGAAAGTAAAAACTGGGATGTAGTTACTCTATTATTATAGTTTTCCTAAGTCTTTTGAATTATACTAATCAACACTAGTAAAAGAAGAAATCTCATAAACAAAATAATTACTTCGCCAAGATCGATTCCTTGTTTATTCATATAATCTTCTCTTAAATTCTGCCTGTGCATAAGCCATTCTTTTTGTGAAAAGTTTCTTGGATTCTCTGCTACCATGTCATTAGCATCTGCTACAGCTGTGACTAGAGCCTCTTGAAGATGGGGCCAACCAACCCATACAGATTTGCCTAGCAGCCGCTTTGCTGCGTCTGGTAACGAGAGAGTTGAGCTGGTTTGTCTCACCTAAAAAAGAAATAAAAAACAAATAAACATATTCTTCTAATAATTTGTATAATCTAATTTGAAATTGGAAAATTACCTCGATAATCATATTGTCACCTCGACTTGCTTGGTCAAATACTCTGACTTTTGCTTTTTTCAAGCGACCCGTATGAGCGATATGCCTAAGTGTCGGAAAACCTGGCGAGAAAATCTCCAAATTGATTCCCGTACAGAGTCCTTTCACCAGTTTATCACGCGCTACATAAAGTTGTTCGCGAGTTATCGGTGTTACTTTCGCAAAACTTGGATTAACTGGAGGAAAATAATCAGGCGCTTTCACTATGCCTTGAATTTCAGGATCTCTGCGGTATTCCAACATCGGGCCTTCAGAATTACGAAAATTCTGCAAAGAAAAATTAATAATATTTAAAAAAAAGTTATTCAACAAGAATTGATTAAATTAAAATATTATGTTAAGAATTATGAGGTATCGTGACTTTGGTTTTTCTCAAGACCAAAATAAATCTTCAGCGTAAGATATTATAGTTATAAGTTATTTAATGAAAGAATCCTGTAAGTCCAGGATTTGGACATGGATCTTCTCTGTAGAAGCCAACATCCTAGCCCGCTACACCAGCGAGCCCCATTTTTTTAATTTACATATTGCTAAATTATAATACGAAGGATATTGCTACTAATTGGCTACTATTTGAAAATGACCTGGTCTTGGAAATGAGAATAAACGTCGTCATGTTTTGCTTTCTTGGTCTTTACTAAATTACTAAAAATTTATTTTTTTAGATGTTTCTAAAAATATATTTTATCAAGAAGAATTGATAATTAATAAAAATAAAAATAGTATATTCAATACATAGACAACTCATTATCCTGAGATGCGAGGTTGTTTCCTACTAAATTTTTAAATTTTTTTCCTGTTTCATTTTTAACAATAATATGGAAGTTTTTCCTTATTGTTTTCGGCAAAATGAATAAAGATAACTTTATTTTTTGGTGAAAAACTTGCAATATATTATTGTAATATTCATTTTTATATCTCCTGAATTCATATTTAATTTATGATTGTATGAATTTTTGAATATTTGGACGATTCTTATTCTTAAATAATCCGGGTAATCTAGTTTCTACAAAATAATATTTTTTTTTATATCTACCTCTTCCTTTGTGAGTTTGTCCGCGTGAGGTTTCATCGCATTTAAAAGAGCATCCTCTTCAATAAACGGTATCAAAACTACAGCTTCCCATTGCTGTTGTTTTCCATTTAAATCCGTTTTAAAATCAGAAGGATAATAATCAATAATTGGTGAATTTTCTTCGATCATCAATTTTTGATATGACTCGGGTAAAAGTTCTCGTGAGGCAGCTGGCAAAACGGCCAGCAATTGTTCAAATGGTCGAAAAGGTTTGCCTAAATCATAATGTAACTCCAAATCCGCAAAATCTCGAATATCAGAGACATAAGGTGCATAATGATGAGGATAAAACCACGACCATGAACAGACTCCATGATAATAATAATGTAGATTCCATTGGATTGCTTCTACATACACCCGAGTTTGATCTTTTAATAATTCCGGTGTCATCGCTTCAAATTCCATTTTATTTACATAATAATCTGCTTTATGTACAAAAAATTGCTCTCTAAAAAGTCTATCATCGTATTCTTCGTCGTTCGAACTCACATCGCTTGTATCACTTAAAATTTCCATTGTTGAATTAATCAACTCGTTTAAATCTTCATCTCGGATGTTCTATTGAAAAAGATAAAAACAACAATAGAAAATATTTAAAAAGTAGATATCAGACTTTAATATAGTCAGTTTGAAATAAAGACAAAAAAAAAAAAACAATTCTAGTTGATAACAGTTTGAGAGACTAAGGCTGAACGCACACGTGAGGTTTATTATAATTTGTCAACGTTTTTTATATTCATTTGAAGTTGTGCACATGTGATGTATGAAAACAAAATTCTTTCTGACTCCATACTCACTCGTTCCTTTCTGTTATTTATTGTAGCCCTGAGGATGGTCACAAATCTGACCGAAACGTCGGCTTGAAGTGCATAATAAACGAAATAAAAATAACTTCATCGCTCTTTCTTTATTCCTTACTATGAATATGATTGAGAAGGTTACATTATATTTTGTAATATAATAATTAAACTCGGAGATGATAATCAGACCAATTTATTTAGAAACTCTTCCCGCTACTAGTCAACGTTTCGGAGCAGAAACAACTCCTCCTTTAGAATCATGCGGAGTCTATTATCAATGACGATATTGAGGGCAAATTCGATGACCCCACATGGTCCTGAAGAAGGAGCTGTTTTTGCTCCTAAACTTTGACTAGTAGTGGGAAGTCTTTCTAAATAAATTGGTCTAATTATTGACAACCTTCTTAATCATATTGTTCACCAGGCTATTCCCCCCACCTTCATCAATAATTGAAAAAAATTTTCCCCTATATTTTATTGTTAACAATTAAAGCTAAAATAGAAAAGCTGAATTTTTTCTTTTCTTGTCTTTATTTCAACCAGAATTCCAGTATTTATATTTTTTCATTGAAATCATTTTTACCCGCGGTGTATCCCTTTTTCTTCCTGTTTTAAATTCCATATATCTCAAATCTCCTTGAGTATCTTTAAAATGTTCAACATCAAATTTACTTAAGAATTGTAAATAGCCTTCAAATCTACGAAGATTTAAATTTCCTGATTCTTGAATGTAGCCGCCTAAAGTCGGCAGGATCTGTGAACATGAAAAAAAATTAATATGGTAAATATTAATGGCTATATAGATTTATTCGGGATGAAAGAAAAAAAGAAAGCGTAATTATTTGTTTTTTCCTTTATTAATTGCTTTCTTTCCTTTATCCTGAATAGATCTTATTAATAATGATGTTTTATTGTCAATTATATCCTAATAATGAGCAAAAGCATTTATTTAGACAATTGTTTACCTCGATGTATGCTTTATAAAGCATTGGCAGAGCTCCTGATGCGATATGCATGTGAGGCAAAGGCGGAATAAAGTCATTTCCAACGAGAAATCCCATAAGGACCCAATCGTCAATTATCCGTTCTAGATCCCATGGAAAATTGATTTTCTCTTTCAATGGTTGAAATTCTAAAGATAAATATTCTCGAAGTAATGATAAATGCAAGAGATAGAAATTGATATTCTCTGCTGAATTCATTCGATGTTGTTGATTCCGTTTCCCAAATTTGATCTCCTCTCGAAGAAGACAAAAATATGGTTCATGTGTGCACATACCTATAAAATTTTAAGCATACCCAATTATCCAGTATTAATAAAGAAATTTGTAAAACATTTACCTAACATAATGAGATCAGCATCAAGACCATAAAGACAATGTCTAGTATTAGGATCGTAGTCTGGTTGTGACTTCATATATCGAATAAAATCCATTATCTTATGCTCTCCTTCACCAGGTGTATTATGACCACTGAGTATCACGCGAATTGTCGACCAAAGAGGATCAGTGCTTATTTTTTTGGCTACAAAATATTTTAATTGTTCTTGTAGCCGAGCCATAAAAGCAGTTCCTGGGGTGATACAATTGGAATCAAAACGTGCTTCATTTGGTAATTGTTCACCCTTATCAAGAGCCTTTCTCTCTAAAACCTCCGCTTCTTTTGCCGAGCGAAATCTAAAAATTAAATTCATAAATTATTTATTGATCTATTGATAATCGAAATGAATGAATTGTGGAATATAATCCTAAAATTCCATGATTAGTAGATCGTTAATACCATTTCCGTCCACCTTTAATTAGAA
Organism: Euborellia annulipes; assembly: GCA_023213315.1. NCBI lineage: Eukaryota > Metazoa > Arthropoda > Insecta > Dermaptera > Anisolabididae > Euborellia > Euborellia annulipes. Next base: position 96,007 of record JAKCPI010000295.1, on the reverse strand, counting down.
CATAAGCCCTAAAAATGGTAATCGTTTAACACAATACTTAAACACAGATTTCCTTTTGTTTATATGTTTTTTTGAAGACTTAGGGCTAAAGCTATTCGAAGAGAGATGATAATCAGAGCCAATCACATAGTCAAACTAAACAAAACGCCGGATTTAAAAAAAGTAAGTTTTTTTTATCCTTCTTTTAATTAGTTATTATTATTATTATCTTAATCACAGGGACATCATTTGAAGAGGGGGCATTTGACCGTTTATCTTAGAATTTTCTTCCAAAAACTTGCCCCCCCCCCCCAAATGACGTCCCTTATCCAGTGATTATCATCTTAAGCCCAAACTGTGAGCTGTGGCTCTCCTGGGAGCAAATTTTCCATTATTAGATATCCAATGTTTTGACTAAAAAGTTGCTGAAAATTCTGATATACATATATGCCAAAAAAAAAAAAAGTTTGGGAACCATTGTCTTAATCTATTATAAAATATCGGCGATAATTTTCTTTAATATAGTAAAATGAAAAGAATAAATATAATCGAATGAATTATTCAAAAATTAACTTTTATTTAACTAAAAGAAAAGGTTTTTATTAAAGTTTTCGTAGTCAATTTCTTGGACAAAAAAAAAAATTGTTTTTTTCTCTGTTTTAATAAAAAGATAAAAAGTTTAAATAGAGATATTATTATATTTTTAAGAAAAACAATTCTAGGTATTTTCCTATATTATTTTATAAAATTTCAATCACCTTGATAAGAGGGGATTGGTAATAAGCACATGAACCTGGAAAGAATTAGTTTCAAAAGCGTTTGAGAAACATTAATTTATTTCATTGAAATCTTAAAATAACTTGATAGAATTTACTGTCTATTTCTTTTCCAGTTTTTTTTGAGAATTCTTAATTAATTATAATAAATATGTACTAAAATATTTATTGATATTAGCTGTGAAGTAGCTCGAGGTTACTTGCCACGGTATGGCTGATGGAGATGTCAACTTTCCATAAGCCGGTATGTGCCAAGTACCGTGACAAGTAACCCCGAGCTACTTCACATCTAATCTTAAAATCTTGTCTTGATTTCACATTTCGCAATCTTTCATAACATTTTATTATGTAAAAATTACCTGCGTCCTCTTTGTTGGTTCATTTTTGCTCTCGGAGCAACCCCATCAACAGCCATAAAGAATAATTTTTTGGGTTGAATCATTTTAAAAAGTGTTTCTATATAATTAAATATATCTTGAAAAATCCTCTCCTCTGTAATTCTAAAATGAGGATCAAAATCATTTGGATGTGAGCAGACATGAATTATTCCATTCATGTCTAAATAAAGATTATCAAATTCTGGAATCTGAAAATTAGGAAACATTCATTAATTAAAATAGGATAACATAAAATTTCTATGCCAGTAAAATCAGATAAAGTTGTGAGTTATAAAAAGGGACTCCCCCTATCATATTGATGGGGTGTAATCAATTATTTTCCCATTAATTCTCACGTATTGTAAGAGAAATATGAAGGATATTATTCACATAATAGGGAATATTAAAATTATCACTTAGTTAGACATAACGAATCTATATTTTCAAGTCATCTTATCTGTGATGAGAATTGGAAATATAGATAAAGATGAGCAAAAATAGTCCCCCTTTTTTTTTTTAAATAAATTTATTTTTTTAAATATTAGAAATTTTTTGTAAGTAATTGTATATAAAGTGTGAGTTTAAAAACTTTGAAGTAACATTTGAATTCTTTTGAACTAGCAAGCAGGTAGAGGGGTTTAAATAAAAAATTCAGATAAATTAATTTCCAAAATAAGAAATATTAAAAATAATTAATTTTTTAATATACGGTATAACATTTTCACGATTTTATTTTATTTAATTAAGATTGTATGTAAGATAAAATTTAAAAATACCTGATAATTTTTGACAAGTTCACTTAAATTTGGATATCGTTCGGATATCCAACGAAAAAACTTCGGTACTCCCATTGTTGTTTATAGAAACACTTTAATTAAAATTAAAAAATTGTTTTTTTTAATATTTTAAAATTGATGAACAATATTTATATTTTAAAATTATTTAATATTTAAAACAAATATGGTGGGTTGCTTTCATTTTATGTAAAATACAGGATACTTGCTGAAGAGAGAAACGATATAGGCTGATTTGGCGTTGCATTACTCACTTCATTCTTCATCTTTCCGGTTTAAAATTTTTTTAAAATAAATAATTAAAAAAAATTAAATTAACCCATATTTGACGTTAATTATTCATTCTTCGAAAGTTAATATCTTCGTTTTTAAAATGTTCGTACTTGAAGCGAGCTTAAAGAGTTATTTTTTCAAGTGTTAAAAGCACAATAATTTTTGTCCGAAATTTAAATATTAAAAAAAAATGATTTCCATTGTTTAAATTTTATTGTTAAAAATGGCGACTTCCAAATGATTTATCTTTTGATATTTATAATGTCCTTAGGAAGATTTTCTCGAGAGAACATATCAATTATTTTTAATTTATTTCAGATTGTTGTCATTTTCGGTAATTTAAAGGTGCATTCTCTAGTTGTTTACCAGAATATATAGACAAATCAAATTTTTAGGTATTAGTTTTTAAAATTTTATATTAAAAATACAATTTTTTTCCCAAAAAATATATTTTTTTCAAGTGTCGGGGGGGGGGGTAATTACCTCCTTTACCCCCCCCCACCCTTGTATCCTCCCTTGTTTGCCATACCTACCCAGATAGCACAGTACGTCTTATGTACGTACATAAGACGTACTGTGCTATCTGGGTATGATATGATGGAAAACTCGCCAGCACATATGCTACATAAATTTACATGTATTACCTACGCCAGCATACGACCTATGTCAATGCATACGACCAACTAGACAGTGGCGTAGCGAGGGGGGGGGGGGGCAAGGGGGGTCATCATGCCCCGGGCGCTACTCACGAAGGAGCGCCAAATGACCCGCAAAACAAAAAATTGCTGGATAATTTTTATTTATTTCTGGAAAATATATTTTAAATTTAGTGCCAGTGTAATATAATAATTTTGTATATTTTACATATAATATTGAATAAAAAACATTGTTATTCCAAAACATACAGATTTTCTACAAATTTTATATAGTGACATGTTTTAAAGGAGTTTTTACTACTCCTAAAATATTCATAATTTTACTTTAATTTAAAAATATGATAGTAAGCAGATATTCACGTAAAATTATTTGAATAAAAAATATTAAAAACCGGTATATAATGCCGGCAGTCAGTTTTAAATTTAAACTTCTGTAGAGATGCTACTTTATGAGTGAGTAATAAAAGAGCCACTGTCAGTCAGTTCAGAATGTGACAATGACCAATTTATTAATCAAACGCAGATTTATGAATTATTTTTTATTGATCTCCCTCTATCATAGTACATGTATAATAACACCATGTGCTATGGATACTTTTTTTAAATAAAATTTTTTTTTACAGATAAGAAAATATCTTCCAGTCATATCACTTTGAAAACAACGTTAAATCAAGATAAAAAAATACAATTATAATAATATACTTATAATAAAAATTTAAAATATAATATTTTAAAAAGAAATAATTTTAATTAATTAATGTTGTATAAAAAATTAACTATTATCCGTTGGGGATAGTTCCATCTTTAAAACATTTACAATTTCACTTGCATGTTTCCATTCTTTCACTTTTGCTAATGGTTTTCTCTCTATTATACAATCAATTAGAGGATACGATTGTCTCGCAAAAGCTAAATCATCTTTACCCAATTTTAAAACTGGACAGAGATCGTTTTTTCCGTCACCGATATACACGACCTTAGAAAATTCAATTCCTTCACTTGCTCGTTTTTTAATATAGTTTTCTAGAATGTAACCTTTACAGAGATTTTTTGTACTTAATTCACACCAATCTTGAAGATGGTACATTTCAATATGGAGTAATCCTTTTTCGTCGAAATGGGCGGGATTGCTAAAGACTCCGGTGATTGATTGTTTAATGTTATAATGCTCGATCCAATGATTTATGAATACAGTATTGGAATCTGATATAATAATCACCTAAAAATAGGCATAGATTAGGATTATTTACAAAAAGTTTGGAGTTAAGAAACATCAGTTGAATTCTAATCTTACAAAAATAGTTTCAAATTTTAACAAACCTCGGAATTACATTCATTCAAAAAGGTAAAAAGTTCTTCTATTCCTGGTGTGGGAGGAATCGATGCAATAGCGTCTAAAATTTTTGAAGGCGGCACTCCATTTTGATGCAATAATTCAAATATTCTTGCCATATATATGGTCCATCCATCTTGACGATATAATCTTTTAACATCATTAGTCAAAAAGGCATTTGGCAACAATTTCCTTACAACAATATCACTATTATCATCTACAACGGTGTGATCAAAATCAAATGCAGCCAAAATGGGTTTTTGATTCATCTGAAAAACAAGAATTGAAATATTTTAAAACAAGTATTCTCTTTTACTACAAATATCTTTATAAAATAATTAACAACCAGAAATCAGTGAATCCTAGAAAGGGACCTGGCGGCTAGGGTTGCCACCATGGAGGTAATTAGGGGGATCGCCCCCCCCCCCCTCAGGAAAGCTCTCCGACCCAAGAAAAATTAATTCAATATGGGACCTTCCAGGCCCCAGGATGGCTGGTCCCATGGCCCCCCAGCCAAATTTCCTAGTTACGCCCATAGTTGCCACCCATACTTTATAATAAAGATATTTCGGGTGATTATTCTCTATACTTTATGACCGAGATTGCCCTGTCGGAGACAACTGCTTTGAATAGGGTACAGTGCAGTGCAGGGGCCGATGCCGCACAGTGGGAATAATATTAGGCGGGGAAAGAAGAAGATATTCTATACTTTACAAGAACAATAAAGTACGCAAAAATACATAAAAGTGGCAACCCTACTTACGGCCTTTGCCCCAAATTAAATCTAAACAAAGGTACCATCAGTGTATATTCAGATTGCCTGAAAAGTTACGGCACATAATAAAAAAAAAGTCATGATATTTGTTATTTAAAAAGAAAAAAATTCAATACCTCGTTAATTGATCCAATATTCAGTTCATGGATAAAGCAAATTGACTTCTTGGAAGGAAAATATCTAATAACAAAATTAAAATGAGCTTTTCCTTTCTTTTTATTTAATAGATATTAATAAATTAATTTAGGGAACATAATAAATTCTAGTTGGTCGATAAAATTAAACTCACTGAGGAGAAGTGGCCTTTCTTATAAAGGGGGGATTAAGAAACCTTTTTATATAATTGTAATAGAATTTCATTGGCTTGATGAATAAATGTCAAAAGTTAAGACGGAAAATAAGGTTATCACAGTGTAATCTGAAAATATTAAATATTTATATAATTAATTAATTAATTCTATATTAATATTATTAAAATAACTTACGGATAATATTATTGTATAGTGCTTATCAAATAGGAATATTTTAATACATCTTTTTTTTATATAATTGTTTAATTATTTACATATATTTTTATTTCTATTAATACTACATTTCTTTTATAAAAAAAACAATTAATTTCATGTGTTTAATATTTATTTTATTAGTGAGCCGGTTTATTTTTCCATTTATTTACTTTAATCTTGAAATGTCAAAAACAGGCTTACCAACAAAGGTCGGGATTTTATAAAAAATGGATAAAACCAAAAAATACAAGTATGTAAGATAATAAAATTGGCAGCTATATAGAGAAACGCCATATCACTCTTTAAGACAATTTTTTTTATTTATAGGCTTATTTTTATTATATTTATTATTATTTGTTAGTAATTTGGTGTCAAGTGAAATTGACGTCAGAGTCCTCTATTGAAAATTTTTACAAATGTTTGATATTGTATTCGAGAAGAGATCATGGAGAGTGCTGCTATCTGTCCAGTGAAAATTATCACTATTATACAGTATTGCTTTCTCTTACCTCTATATATGTATATATAGAGAAAGTATTGGATTCATTTCGAAAATTCGATGTCGAGATTTTGATGGATAAAAATTTTGAGGTCCCCTGAATCCAAAAAAGTGGTTTTTGAAACATGGTCTGTCTGTATGTCTGTGTTCAATTTTAAGCATGAAGGAATTGAGCTATGAGGCTGAAATTGTATATTTAAGTTAAAACCAAATACTTTAATCAAAATTCTAAATTTAACTTTACTTAATTTTTATTTTTTATTTTCTCAAAATTCCTCTAAATTTTATTAAAATTCAAAATCAATTATTTTTTAATTCTTTCAATTTATATTCTATTTTCAAATTTTTGAACACTTTACTCTTCACTTCATAGAAAATAAGAAAATGTTATTAAAAAAATATAAATATAATAAATTTTAAATTTTAATCTAGGGGCATCCGCGCAAACAAAAAAACCGCAACACACCCACCTATGCTATAAGCGAGAGCCAGAAAAAGAATTTGAAAAATCTGAAATCTTTCTTATGAAGTACAAGAGTAAAGTGTGCTTCAAAAGATTTCAAGGGCAAAATGAGGATATACATTTTAAAGAGCATCTAAATCTTTGAATTTTAATCAAAATCGTTGGAGCGAATTTTGAGAAAATCGAAAAAGAGAAAAAAAAAAAAAAACTGAAAAAATACATCAGTAAAGTGCTAGTACTTTTTGGCCGATTTTGTTCAAAAGCTAATTTTGAGTGTCCGGAAGGGTACCTAACTTAAATATAAAATTTCAATCCGGTAGCTCAATTCTTTCAAGCTAAAAATCGTTACACACACAGACACACTCTGGCAGACCAATTTGTGGGACCCACTTTTTTGAACTCAAGGGGCTTCAAAACATGTATAGTATTGAATTATCCAATAGCCTTCTGGTCGGTTAGTTCTATAGAGCGCAATTCTATTTTTTCGTCATCGTTTAAAAAAAAAAAAAAAAAAGATTTTTTTTAAATAAGAACATACAATTGCTTTATTTATTCCATGAGATATCCATTCAAACATAAAAATATAAAACGTCTCAAAGAAAACACTTGGCGAACTCAGGATCATCCCGGTCCTGCGCTTCGCCAAGCGCCTTCCCCAAATGCTGCAATCGCATGTGAAGTTCAGCTGTCGCCTCCATCTTTTCGAGGAGTCGTTGATGTTCTCCCTGATTCGGCAATTTATCAAATATCCTCTCCAGATTAATATTAATCATCTCAAGCTGGACTTCAGCAAGATCTTGTAAGAGCATTGCAATCTCTTCACCCGGTAATGGGTGATTGTTATTGTTACTGTTTGCGATTGTAAAATCCAATAAATAGGCTCTCATTTTTTGGACTTCGTATTTCAAATCAATCGCAGGTTGATGTTCAGCCAAAAAGGCTAAATAAATACTTAGTTGAGAGGCCTTCTCTGAACGTGATAAAGGTAGTTGCAAGAGATAATAAATTATCAGAAGAAATATCTAAAAAAAAAAAAAAAATATTATTAGTTTATGCCAAATTTATTTTACTAATTCAGAATTTTAAACTTATTAATTATAGATAGGAGAAATTTTTTACTTCTACTATTATTAATTATAATAATAGTGAGGTAATGTCTGTATAATAAATAAATAAATATGAGCAGATTGAATAATTCATTTCAGTTCAATAAAGAGTGTTCATTACTGAATAGAGGCTCAATTATTTGGCTGCATCCTCTTTCCTATTAAACATAAATATGAGCAGGATGACAGCAGCCAGAAGTAAAATCAGACAAAATCTAATTTTTTAGTGATCATTAAAGACCGGACAAAAAAGTATAAAAATATGAAAAAGTGCTTAAAAAAGCATAAAAATATAAAAAAAAGTGCTTAAAAAAAGCATATAAAAATCTTGAATAAAAAGTTGTTAAATAAGCATAAAATAAAAAAAAAACATCTCATAAGCAACTTCTACTCAAACCAATGGCGGATACAAAGGAGGGGGGGTAAAGGTGATAATTAATTTTAATTTAAAATTTTAAAAATTAAAACTTATATATATATATATATATATATATTCTGGTAAACAAGTACAGAATGAAACTTTAAATTACCAAAAGTGTCTGGCAAGTCCCACCAGATTACCCCCCTGCGAGGGTCCCCCGCAGTCCACCCTGAGTAGAGGGTCCAGTGTGCTCAGGGGGGCCAGAGGCAGAGTAGGGGGTCTCGGGGGGGAGGGGGGCCCGAGCTAGAGTAGGAAGGTCAAGGAAGGGGGGGGGGTCCGAGCCAGAGTAGGGAAGGTGCGATTTGCGCAGTTGCCGAAGAATTTGCTTTTCATGAACATTTTTGCTGAATAATGTTTTGAACTATTTAAAAAAAAATTATAAATATTCGTAAAATAAGTTCAAATAAGCACGAAGGGAAAAAAGCATGAAAACTCAAAAAAAAAAAAAAAAAACAAAAAAAGCATAAAAATGCAATCTCAATATACTTTAACATTTTTTTTTACATTTTTGGGGAACTTATGATCTGAAACGTATAGGTATATATTATCGATATATTACAAAGTAATAAAGTAGTAAAGTAAAGGTTAACAAGTACAAAACTTTTTTAACCCAGAGAGGTTTTCTATTAATCTTAATTATAGTGAAACTTCATTGTTTGTTTTTTATCGAGTGGATGGAATAGAGGATCATTATATACAGGAACATTAATTAATTAAATTATAAGTGGACTAATAAGAAGGTAAAAAGAAATTTCTAGGGAAGCGAAACTAACGGGAACTAAGCTTTGAGGTTTCACTGTATTCTTAATTCAATTCAATTAAGACATTCACCCTGAAAGCATCTTCACCATTTCTGATAGCTAGATCCTGGAGTTCCAATTCAACCGGATAGAAATTCATTTCTTCTAAAAATTCCGATTCCGGCCAATTCCACGGTTCTTTTATTTCTAATGAATTATAAGCCTTCGCTAGGATCTTCGCTGTTGACCGTTCCATATGAGCTCGGTATAAACTAATCCAACCCAGGCTTACTCTATGCACACCTAGAAATAAAAAAAAATTTATCTTAAGGAAGGTAGTTTACACTTTTATTTAAAAAAATATATAATTGCCTAAGTTTTTATAAAACAAAAACAATCGTTTTTTTTATTTATTTATTCTTTTCCACTATTGAGGCCATTTAGGGGTTTTATTGTAAATATTATTTATTATTTTATTGTAGCGATGACCCCCGGGGGACGTTCCACCCACTGGTTCTTCCCGGGCACCTATCCGAGGTTCCGCCATGCTTGACATTCCTTCATATCAATGATTTTGGTGGTTTTTACTTTTTTCTGTTGCCAGCTCCCCCCCTGGCAATCAAAAGTTTCTAAACTTCTCAATTCCAGAGAGTTTACTTACTTTTGATACGAATAGTAGCTTTAGTCCTGAACGATGAACGCTTTATTTTAATTATATTAGCTATCAAGTCATTTAAATAATATGAACGGAGTGTAAATAAAACAAAAAACTCAAATTAATTATGGACAAAAAAAATCTTTTAACTTAAATAAGATTCTCTAAATCCGTCTATTTACCGGTACTTATTATTAAAAGACCAAATTGATTTGATTAGACTGCTCGACTTGATTTTATCTAAATTATACTCCTTATTTCATGGATTTTTAATTTTATTCACAATTTTGTATCGCCTGCCCCACCACTGGACACTGGTCTACCCTCCCTCAATTTCCCCTCCGCCATCACCACCTTCGCCCCTGTAGCTTCTACTTCCAACACCTCCTCTCAGAATTCTGGTTGCCTACTTTCCCAGGCGGTTCTGGCTATTGAACTCGAGTTCTCTTTTATTCTTTACAATTTCTAAAGTTTGATAATCGGAATTTATTTCGATAAGAGAATTTCATATTTTATTTTTCATTTATGTATATGCACTCCAAATAACTCACTCAAAAAAACGAAAAAATATTCGAGAATCAAATTTGATATTTGATTTAGACAGACAGCAAAAAGAAGTTACAAAAATTAAAATCAGCCAAATTTTTTTTTATTTTGTTTTTAAATTTTTATTTTTAGATTTAGATGATATTAATTGTAGGCTCTTTCGTAATTCGTTTCAATTGCTTGTCGACCACTTGTCAAAGTTTATGTGCTTAACCACTCTTTTTATTTGAAAAATTCCAAGATTAGTATTAAAAATTTTATATTCGATTCTCTCTTATACTCATACACATTTATAAAATAAAATGTTATGAAAGTACTTCGCCTTCTTTTTACCGAAGCAGGTAGTGTGGTGTGAAATTAACACACTAGATCTCCGAGTTTTTTTTTTTAAATTTTTTTTAAGACCAAAGTTATTTTGTCTTTTTTATGTACTTGCATTTAGGAGTTTATTGGTTGATTTTTAATTATCCTCATGATTATAAATAAATAGTATTCAATTAATGAATTAAAGTTAATTTCTAACAAGTTAAAAATAATAAAATTAAATTTTCACATTACTTTGCGCTTTAGATAATGAGCCTCATAAATATTTTTAACCTAAGTATTTTTATAGGTTCTTTTTTTTAGGTATTGTGTAAAACCAAATTTCTGTTTGAGTTACGAACTTCAAGAACTGATTACATGTGGAGTTTAAGTTTCAATTTTAAAAGCCGAGGAAAAGTTTAAAAAACGACGATATTAAAAATTAATAAGATATATTTTTCTCCGTTTTTCCGTTTCGGGGTCGGCGGAATTTTTTTTTTTTTTTTTTTTTGCGACCGGAAGAAATAGAACAGGCCGGCCCGTCGCACGGTCTGACGCATGTGGGAAAATATAGAAGGGACTGACATGTAAAGAATAGAAGGACTGCCAGTCCCAGCTCGGGTAGCTCGTGGTCGCCATTCACGTACCCACAAGATGTGGGCCCCTGAGCAAAATAAGATCATGTTCCAATTAGGGGAATTATTATCGTAATGTAGTTATAAAACTATCATTTACATAAAAACAAAAATCATTGTGTGGTTTTATGAAACCATGATGCAAGTGAAACTTTTTTTTCGGATCGTAGGTGTTTAACTGAAATTTTTTTAGAAAATTATTCAATAAGGGTATTAAAATAGCGTTTTTAATCTTGGAAAATGGGAAGGATAATGGGAAATCAATAGACGCATGTTAAAAACTGAGAACAATATTTATTTAGTAATTGAAAATTTGAAACATTTTAAATTATTTTAAAAATTATATTTTTTCAATTTCAAAATTGAATAATTAAATTTCACAATTATTTTTTATAATTCGTCATATATATTAAATTTCAACTTTTCTATTTTTGTCCTCACGGCTTGTGACGTCATGGCTTGGAGCGTCACGACCTTTGACGTCACTGTTTGTAACGCGACATACTGCTAGAAGAGCGAAAAAATTTGAGGCCATCAAATAAAAGTTTCACTTCAATAATACAACAGCCAAAAAAATAAAAAAAATTTATTTCGCCTAATGAGGATTCTTATGCATTGTCCCCCTTCATCGTGGTTTGAGTTTTAACTTCTTGCTACACTAAAATGTTCCTCCTTATGGTCTCAATTAGGCTTTGTTGCGTATAAAACACACACTCTTGTTTGGTTGAAAATCGGATTTTACTTATAGAAAAATAGTAAAAAGTGCTTAGTTATCGGACAGTAGGACGTGGGTTCGACTCCCGCGAGTGCCTCATTTTTTTTATTTGAGAGTTTTAAATCGCGAAATTGTTATTGTCTATTTTGTAGGGGAAAATTATATTATTACCATTTCAATAGAAAAAACACTTCGATGAACTTTGTGAACGTTTCTCTTGGAATATTCAAGATTTCTGTGTCCCAGGCAGTCCAATTTTTTCGCTCTTAAGACAATATTCAATAAAGAACCAACGCTACAAAACAAAACTTACTTTTTTGTGGAAGTTTTTCGTCATTGTGGAACTTAATATTGATAATACTCTCAGCAAGTGTCAGATGCAACTGGCTCTCGACGAGCCATCCAAATTTCGTGAGCCAGGCTGAAAAACCAGCCAACCGTTCGACGATTTTCTCAATCGGACAATGAGTTACATTCTCCAAAACCAATTTAAACCATCGATGATATGATCGTGCAAATGATGCCCATTTTTCTTCTTTATAATAAATTCCAGCCAGTTTTTCTAAAATATGCAATTTTACCTGAAAATGCAAAATAATCAATGATCGCTGCCTAAGTGCAGGGAGGTCATTTTGCTTGTGGAGTTGGAAGATGCAAAAAAATTATCTATTTTTTATACTCCCTCTTCCACTAATAATTTTTACGTGCCTTTTGGAGTTCTTCTTGACCTTCTTCTGTTGGAACAGGATCGTTTGTTAAAGAAAAGATATCTTGCCATCTAATAGCTGTATCTTGATTAGGATAATATGTCTCCAGGATATCTATCACATTATTTATTTCCCTTTTCCTCAATAACTCATTACAATAACGGACAATAAATATAGCCTAAAATAGAGAATTAGGAATTATATTTTGGAAATTAAAATTTTTATTTTTTAGTATTTTAATTATATTAATTTAATCTATATAAATATAATTCGCTAATGTCCGTCTGTCTGTCTGTCTGTCACGCTCTGTTTGACCAACTTCCCGTTGGAATTTTGGAAAGAAATTTTATATAGCTACTTAAAGAGAACCTTCTAGGGAATAGAGGAAAATTATTTCCATCCCGAAATTCCTATAACTTTTTGAGTTATCAATTCCTAAAGTTACGATTTCTCCCATAGAACGGGCACAGGTTCTCATAATAGATTAAGAAAAAGAGAGGGTCCGACGAAGGGGGCCCAAGGAGGTGAAGCCGCCCGGCTATGCGCGTAAGTTATGATTCCCGTACGTCCTTATTTGTAGATAAGAGCAGAGGTAATTCACATTTTTTTAATTTTCTTTTATTTTTTTGCTCCTGTAAAATTGGAGGTATGATAATCATTTCTTGGCACACAAAATCTGGTGTGAGAGTGGAGCACAATATCACACAATATCGATGGTAGGGGCTGTGCGATTTGTCACACCAGAGTTTTTATTCTATCTACGAGAAACATTTTTCTAATCTGTTATTAGTGTATAATATATAAATCGTTAGACAAAAAACTATGCATAATTATTAACAACTTACTTTAAATAAAGCATGTTATAAATCCATAAATATTGGCATACGATCAGATTTCATTTTTATCAGCAATGAGGGGGAAATTTATAGGAATGCGGAAGCATTTTAATTCTGCGTCCAGCTTAGAGGGAATTAGAATTATTATAAATACTAGTAGTAGTAGTAATTTTTTTTCTTTAAAAATAAATAGGGTATTTTGATTGAAAACTAATCTTTTTACTTTCTCTTATCTATATATGGTATTATATAGATCTATAAAGAGAAGAAGCACTCGTCTTAAAAATTCTAAGTAGAGATTTTGATGGAAATACCCGTTTAGAGATCCCTAGCCCCCCCCCCCCAAAAAAAAAGTAGATCCTACAAAATGGTCTGTCTTCTTGAATTCTAATGTACCGTACTGACAATAAATATATGTCGAGACAAAAAATTAGATTACAATTGGAAGATTATTCTCCGGCCCTTTTAAAAAATTAGATCCAACCAGTCACTCAGATTTTTACTTTCTCTTACCTATATATACAGGCCTATTATATAGAGAGAAAGCATTGGATTCATGCCAAAAATTCGATGTCGAGATTTTTGATGGATATACAGGTTTTGAGGTCCCCTGAATCCAAAAAAAATGGTTTTCGCGACATGGTCTGTCTGTCTGTGTAAGTTGATCAAATTATAATAAATAATAATACCTACAAAAGGCAAAACAGTAACTGCCGATAAAGATGATTTAAAAGTTTTTATATGGCTCCATGAAGACTCTAGGAAATCGAGCTCTTTGTTTCCTTTAGTTTCCAATTCAATTAAAACCAGCCATAGAGACATTGCTTGGAGACGACTTGTTTTAGAGAACGTTTCAGATGACTCTATTTCCATTCTCAATCTATTAGCTGCCTAAAATAATCATTTAAACATATCAATCATAGTCTATATTGAACAGCTTATACTTAGGAATAAATGTTAAATTATATTAATAAATCTAGCCCATATTATACAGCCATATATTTATTTGAATTATCTATTAATTAAATTTTAATGTTCAAAGTTGGGACTAGAACTATGTCTTGTCAGAACTCGGATATTTTAACCCCACTGGCCATCGTGAATCGAACCAGGGATCTCTAGCCTAGAAGAGGCATCGAAGTTCTTCGTTGCTCCATAGTATCCTGTGGACGAGGTCTTGTGGCAATTGTAACACAACGATGGTGAAGCTTGGGGAAGCACACTGATAGGCTGGAGATCCTGGGTTTAGTTTATTGGACATTTGACCCATAAATCTCACATGAAAATAAATTAAATTATAAATATCAAGTTGCAGAGATTAGCAGGCACAATTTTTTTTATTGTCTATTAGGCCGATGTTTCGGTTTCGGTAGAAGACATCCTCAGTATCGGAAACGAAGTCTCAATAAACAATTTTTGACTGTGTCTGCAACCCTTCTTCGATATAACTCAACAGTCACAACAACAATATTAAATTTTCGCTGACTATTCGAATTTAATTGTTGACTTTTGAGTTATTTTCATTATTTATGTCTCGATTTAAAAAAGAAAAATAGTTTTAAATTTTTTTCTTCTTAGAGTAGTGTTAAAAAAATCATTTTTTTCCGATTTAAATGAAATCAAATTGAGCATACAGTGCAGTAGATTGCGTTGCTATAATACCTATAAATCCTAAAGGAACTCGAACGTTCCCTCCAGGAATAAGAACATGACTTCCAAATTGATCGGAGAAAGTAATGACACTGTGCCGACCAAGAAGAACGCGCCCTGGGCAAAACAGTTGCTAGTACTTATCCATTTTTGACAAGTTTTAAAAAAAGATTTTTTCTTTATTAAATTTAAAAATCAATAATAATCATGACCAAGTATTTTTTAACACAATTTTATCTAATTGATAAATATTTATTAGTTAGATATCTCGTTGTGGTTAGATCCGAACCAGGAATGTTATTCTCAATGAATACAACTTCTATTGCGCTGAGAGGCAAGATTTCTTTTAAAAATAACTATAATTTCAATTTTTACAACATTGCCTGTGAATTTATTTCAATTGTTTAATAAAATCTGACAAGTAATTATATATTATGAACAAACTATTCTATATATATAAATTAGATAACCTTGATTGATATTTATATTTCTTGACATTTTCTTTTCATTGTGTACTGGTATTTATGTATAATATAGGTATAGTATTCTTATTTTGGAGATATTTTAAAACTTATAAGTGAATAAGACAATTTGAATACCTGAAAATGATCTTCGGCGTCAGGCAACCGCCAGAAAAGTTTTAATAGCTCAGCATACATGGCCTAAAAAGGGGCCGATGTTGCCAACGAAATATTCAAAATAAAAATAAATATAAATAAATAATAAATAATAATAATTCTCATACAGATAAATTTGTTTGTAAATAAAAAATCCAATCAACAGTGATTATTTTTTTTTTATCGGGTAGTTATGAAATTTGCCCGAATTATTCCGGTTTGTTACTTTAATATTCATTACAATTTAAGAAAATGTCATGAGCAAGATTTCAATCTCTTTATACTTTGGAGACTGAAGGAGGAAAAAAAGATGACATTTGCATAATACTATGTTGAAAAACATTTGGACTATGTTATGCATAAAGGAACCAAGCGCCATTATGACAGAAATTTATAGTCACTGTAACATTTAACATATTTCCACAGGGTCGATTGAATTGAAATTGAGGGATCTTAAAACATAATTTTTGTTGAAAATAAGAGAATTTAGGTGCCTATAATTTGACTATAAACACCACTTTATCGACTTACTAACTTGTTTTGTAAATAACCTAATTTTATTTGGAATTTAAAACAACATTATGCAATTATTTTCATTTTTTTATGCATTCAATTATCGTTAGAAACAAAAAGAAATAAGAATTTTTATTGTTTAAATCGATAAAAAAAAAATATTTTAATTTTAAAATAATTATGAGAAATGATGAGAATAATTTATTTAGATAAAAAAAATTCAATCTCTAAATGTAAATTGACCATCTATCATTGTAACAATCTCTTTTTTTTCCTTGCAATTATATTACAATTAAAATTTTATTCTATTAAGAAATAATCCAAAAACATCTCTTGAATAATAAATAAACACATTTAATGGGAATCAAATTTTATAGCTCCATTCTCTTTTCGAATATGCACACATTACATACATGATCTAAGAGAAGATTTGAATTTAAAATTCTCATTAACAGAGAAAAAAAATGGCCTTGAATTTTCATTTGGAAATTTATTATCTATTATTTTCATATGGTAATTTAATTTTTAATATTCCCTTTTAAAATTTTATACTTCTCTCTAACAAAACAGAGATTACACTATTATTATTTATACATAATTTTGTGAGATTACTTGAAAACTTTTAAAATACTTTCTCTCTATATATATTTAATATATAGGGTAAGAGAAAGTAAAAAAAAAAAACGATCAGGCCCCTAGTCAAATTTAGGAGGCTTGTGACTATTCGGGAGAAGAAATAGCCAGGTTCTCGAGAGGCTTAAAAAATTCATGAAAATCTAAAATTTTTGCATGGGAAAACACAGGGCCGGATCTAGGGGGGGGGGGGCAGTGGGTGCGTGTGCCCCGGGCGGCAGATATCAGGGGAGGCAATTAAAGAAAGATTTACTAAAAAAAAATTTTGTATAAAAAATTTTAAGGAGGGGGAGCAAATTAAATTTTGCCCCCCCTAAAAAATCTCCTAGTTCCGGCCCTGGAAAAACATTAGGTTTTAGAGAAAGTATATAAGATAATAATAATAAAGTTATGTCACTCAAATATTATTTTAACAAATAAAATATCCCTCCACCCCGTGGCCGAGAGATTAGGATCTTTTCGCACAGGGTACTCAAATCTCCGAGCGACTAGGATACTGGGTAGCTAAGAAACTTGACATGTGTGCTAAGAGACTTGACATGCATGTCTCCTAGCTACTCAGTCGCCTGGTTTCTTCTGTAGATACCAAAAAAATAAGTGAAAAAGAAGCAAATATCAATCAAGAGGCGGAAATAGAAAAATTTCCTGAACAATTATAAATGACCTAATTATCACAGAAAAGATGTTGCGGACAAAGCATGGAACGAGGTGCCAATGGCAGTACACCTCTAAGCTGAGTAATTAGCCGCACGTCCTTTTTCAATAATTTAAAAAAATTATTAATTTTATTATAATGTTACATTGAAAATATAAAGTTGTATAAATCGATGATAATGGAGAGAAGAGATAGAAGTCGGCCGATTGAGGAACATCTGTTTAAAAAAAAGAAATGTTTCGGTTTTAATTTCGGCTTAAGGTTATTCCATTAAAGCCGAAACGTTTCAATTTTATTGTTTTTTTTTTTTTTTTTTTTTTTGAACAGAGGCTCCTCTATTGGCTGACTTCTATCTCTTCTCGGCATAATCATTTTATTATAATGTTAATTAGGAACCAACCGAATATTCGGTTTCGGTCAAAAAGTAGCCGAAACCTGAGTCTGAAAAGATGGGATGAGACTCGGATGCAAAAAAAAAGTCAAATGATTTGCAAAAGCGGGAAAAAAATTTAGTCTCCCTAAAAAAAAAAGGTAAAATGATTTTCACGGGAGGGGAAAAAATTTTCCGCAGGGCGGAAAAATTCCCCCCAAAAAAAAAGTAAAATGTTATGATTTTTTATAGGAAATACAAGTTTCGGTTACGGTTTAGGCCGAAACTAAGATTGAGGCCGAAATTCGGTTTCGGCTGAAAATCTTGTTTCGGTCGGACCCTAGTAAATATTTTACATAAGAAAAAAAACATAGCAAAAAGAATTTTAGAAAATTGTTTATCTATAAATATACCTCTAGTATAAAAGGAACAGGTAGATGAAGGCAGCCAGCAAAGAACAAAAACTTTATTTAAATATCGTCGACGTTTTGGGAACTCGTCGGTCCCATCTTCAGGACGATAAATTGTTGATGTTGTTTAGATTGATACATATAGGTCATACAAAATTGCAACACAAATCTGCATATACCATTAAATGTATGTTACAATGTCTATGAGAATCGTAGTAGGTGCCTGAGACTGACTCAGTCTTTTACTCTTGGTCAGTGCTGATGTTTCGGGCCCATTCAACAATAAATTAAGCCCAGGCACCTACTACGATTCTCATAGACAATGTAACATACATTTAATGGTATATGCAGATTTGTGTTGCAATTTTGTATGACCTACATGTATCAATCTAAACAACATTAACAATTTATCGTCCTGAAGATGGGAGCGACGAGTTCCCGAAACGTCGACGATATTTAAATAAAGTTTTTGTTCTTTGCTGGCTGCCTTCATCTACCTGTTCCTTTGAATTATCACTCAGCCATTAATTTATTTTCAAACTATTTGACATTCTCACCTCTAGTATATATTTTGAAATATTTTATTAGGAATATAAAATTTTTAAAAAATCAGAGCCCTTGCAAATGCCCCCCCCCCCTCTGCCTCACCCAAATGACGCCACTGTTTTAAATAACATTATGCAATAAAAAATAAGCTAATTATCATTTAATTATTTAAAAGTACAAAACTCCATCATTTTTTGACTGTTAATTTGAATATAGTAGGCTAATTTATAATTTTAATAAAACAAAAGATTCTTCTCTTTTTTTGTAACCTGCGTGAGTTTGATTGCATTCCTAAAATACAATTAGTTGGATGATTAACAAAGAATCACATTGCTTTGGATTACGAAAAATAGAAGAGTGAATAAGTGTATGTTAGCTATATTTGAAGCATAATCAACAATGTGTTGAAATAGGTATAAAAGAAAGGTTCCCATCAGAATGGATTCGGACGCATTCTCAAGACTCAACGCACACACACACACACCCCTGACATGTCGAGATAAGAAATTGTCTTCGCCTGTACGGGCTTGAGCTCACCTCCAATTTTATGACTTAATTAACCTAAACTTTTTCTTTCACTTGACTATGAAATAAATAGAATCTATTATACAATCAACAACATGGGACAAACACACACACATATACACATCACATTCTCTTTTGGGAAAAAAAATTAAGAATAATTTATGCTATTAATTATAATCCTTAATCATAATTGAAATAAAAATAAAATAAAAAAAAAGATTTTTAAAAAAATGCTTTTATTTAAATTGAACTAAAAAGAGAGAAATAAGAAAGAAATAATTTAATTGTTCTTGTTAAAATTTTTTAATATTTATGACTTAAAATAAAAGCGTGGGGCGCTTCGAAGTGATTCCGAGGCTCGCGCCCCACGCTTTTATTTTAAGTCATATATATTAAAAAATTTTAACAAGAACAATTAAATTATTTCTTTCTTATTTCTCTCTTTTTAGTTCAATTTAAATAAAGCATTTTTTTAAAAATCTTTTTTTATTTTATTTTTATTTTAAGCTTTTTAGTCTTTTAGTCTTATCAAAAATCATCAATATGATAAAGTACCACATTAGTTTGGCCTGTATTGATTTGGTTCAATTGAAAAATTATTCATTATCATAAAAAAATGACTCGTAAATATCAAAATTCAAAACTATAGTTAATAGGGCCTTATTTGCGTGAGGCTTCAAATAAAGTACCACATTAGTTTGGTCTATTTTGATCAAAACCACCATATAGTGGCGTCATCAAAAATGACTCTTAAGTATTACATTTCACACCTCTAGCCCATCAGGAAGTCTTTTGAAATTACATTAATTCGCGAAGGGTTTCAAATAAAGTACCACATTAGTTTGGTCTATTTTGATCAAAACCACCATATAGTGGCGTCATCAAAAATGACTCTTAAGTATTACATTTCACACCTCTAGCCCATCGGGAAGTCTTTTGAAATTACATTAATTTGCGAAGGGTTTCAAATAAAGTACCACATTAGTTTGGTCTATTTTGATCAAAACCACCATATAGTGGCGTCATCAAAAATGACTCTTAAGTATTACATTTCACACCTCTAGCCCATCGGGAAGTCTTTTGAAATTACATTAATTCGCGAAGGGTTTCAAATAAAGTACCACATTAGTTTGGTCTATTTTAATCAAAACCACCATATAGTGGCGTCATCAAAAATGACTCTTAAGTATTACATTTCACACCTCTAGCCCATCGGGAAGTCTTTTGAAATTACATTAATTCACGAAGGGTTTCAAATAAAGTACCACATTAGTTTGGTCCATTTTGGTAAAACCAAACTCACAATTTGCGTCATCAAAAATGACTCTTAAATATCAAATTTCACACCTCTAGCTCATCGGGAAGTGTCCCTAACAAAGCCATAAAGTTGGTGACCTTGAAAGAGTAAGTTAAATAAAAGCATTTAAAAAAAATAATTAAATTCTATATTCTGGAAATGAGTGAAATTTTATTCGTGAAATTATAGACTTAATTGGGAAAATTCTTTATATCTTAAAGACATCTAATTTATTGCGATCGCAATACTTTTTCAATTATTTCTAGTATTACATATCTTCTTTCCCCTATTTCTAAATAGGCTAAGTAGGCTGCGGATCCAGAGGTGTTTCTCGAGGGGGGGGTAATCTGGTGTGACTCGTCGCACAGCACACTATTTTTTCTTAATTTCGGTAATTCAAAGACGCATTCTGTACTTGTTTGCCAGAATATAAATACAAATCAAATTTTTAAGTTTTAATTTTTAAAATTTCGCATTAAAAATATATATTTTTTTTTTTTTCTCGAAAGGGGAGGACTCTCACGGTCTGACGCCGGGTAATTACCTCTTTACCCCTCCCCCTTGTATCCGCCCTTGGCTGCAGCCTAGAACGGCAACAAATTTTCAGGGGCGGGACTTTGTCAATTCATTCAAAAGTTAAAATGAAGTATTTCAGACGTTAATATTTTCCTTACGAATTTAAGAATAGACATATTGTATAAAACAACCTCACTCTTTCCCTTCAACCCTATCATACGTTTTTACAACCGGAAGAAATAGGACTCGCACGGTCTGACGCCTGTTCAATAGAGGAAGGAAGAGACAGTCATTTAAAGAACTGAAGAACTGCCTGTCCCAGCTCGGGCAGCTCGTGGTCGCCATCCACGTACCCACAAGAAGTGGGCCCCTGAGCGATGAATTCTAATATATTGGGGGAAACTAAATAAATATCGACACAAAAATTTGGTGTGACAAGTACAGAACCTTACTGAACATAAGAAAAATTTGTGTGCTGTGCCACCATACATCAGATTTTTTATTAAGTTTAATAAAAATACTGTATAAGTATTTAATAATTATAAGGATTTAAATTATCTTAATTATAATAAAGAGAGTTTGTATTTCTCTGTCTTATAGATTTTAAAAAATTATTTTGTATTTACTCAGGAATTCGCAGTGACTTTGCAGTCAGGAGATTAAATAAAAAAATCTTTTATTTAATTTTTATTCGCCGACGTTCCGGTCGCCAATCACGACCTTCATCAGGGCAAACATTGTCAAATATACACACAAATATGACAATATTTGCCCTTCACGACCTTCATCAGGGCAAACATTGTCAAATATACACACAAATATGACAATATTTGCCCTTCACGACCTTCATCAGGGCAAACATTGTCAAATATACACACAAATATGACAATATTTGCCCTGATGAAGGTCGTGATTGGCGACCGAAACGTCGGCGAATAAAAATTAAATAAAAGATTTTTTTATTTAATCTCCTGGCTGCAAAGTCACTGCGAATTCCTGAGTAAATCTTCACAGCCATAAAACATCAATTTATTTTGTATTTATTATAATATTGTATAATAAACACAAATTAGAAATGAACGAGGCCTAATTAATGTCATTAATTTTTTTTACAAATTTATCTTCACTTGTTAGAAGAAATGTTTATTAAGCGATTATGAAATTGTAATTTATTCTGTAATTGAATCAAAACATGTCTCACGCAGCTATTTCATTATTCAAATTGATTTTCAATTTTCTACAACAAAATCTTTCATGTCTCTAATTTACCATTTTATCCTTTTTTCTAGAATCACCTTGTAAAACGGGTCTCGGGTCAAATTACTAGGGTCAGGGTAGACAGATTACTTTCAAATTTTATATTTCATTTGTCAGTCACAAGATAAAAACCGCACGCCACCTTTTATTCATTTTGGTCCAGGTTGCACTATCAAAATAAAACATTCATTTTTACTTTGTCAGAAATTATAAATTGTGTTGATGAGAGATTTGTAACTAGATCACATGTCGGGAATGTGGAATGAATAGGAAGTCAAGAGTTAATGTTTCGAATAGGTACTGTACTTATCATCAGGTCACTTAAATTGTCTTAATGAAACGTTTATTTCTTTTGTCATTTCTTTTAATTATATTCTTTAAGACCATAAATCTGCCTAAAGTAACAAATTTGATATTTAATTACTAATAAGAATATTTCAATTATTTATTTGCCTTTCAACATCCGAGGCCAAATAGTCATTATTTGTATTTATTAGCAGACATTTGATTTAAATAAATGTTTATCGGTTTGAATCAATTGGCTATCAAATGATTTAAATCCTCTATTGAGTAGATTAACGGTGACCAATCGCCGGATTTAAATATTTTTGAGCATTATTGTAAGCCCAAGTACACGATATATCAAACACAAAAAAAATTTCCAAGGTTTTATATTGATTGATATGTTGTGGGGTTGTGGAGATCTATTGTGCTAACCTTATCACTCTCAAAACGTCAAGGAGAGGTTCATTGTCCATCCCTTAGGCTCTTGGCAGGAATTATATCCCTATTGCTCTAGGAGCGACGCTCGACATTGTTGGTTTATTGCAGCAAGCTGGAATCGTATATTTGATCTCGCTTCAATAAGCCTCTGTTTATTTGATAATTTTCTTTGTCTGGATCTTATAATGATTGATATGTTGTGGGGGTTTCTCTGCCATGGGACCTTAATCCTAAAAATTTTATGGTCTTTTTAAATCCCTTTCGGATTAGCTAGAGATCTAACAAAGAAATTTTTCACATTTTAGTGAATTTTAAATAAGTTTTTGAAGGGTAAACTTTTTTTAGGCACACTGTGGGTAGGCCTGCATACTTTTTGCTGGGCAGGGAATGAGTCTGGCCGGCCCGCACCGAGGATAAACGTCGAGGTTAACAACGAATTTAGCCGAATGTGCGAGAAATAGACAGCTGCGCGTCACTACTGAGCTCTTCAGTGTTTAGTTTTGTAAATGTGTTTTTATTACAATATTAAAATTAAACTATTGCACGGTGGTGTTGATTTATATATCGAAGGAAGGGAGCAGGAGCAGCCAAAATTTAAAGCCTCCGATTTTTGACAATTAACGAGAGGTTTCGTTTCTCCCATCATCAGTAGACATATGTCCCGGAGATGTTAAAAGGGCTCAATACATTTATTATGTATTATATTTATGGGTGAGTTATTCATTGACTTGACCAGTGAGAATGATAAACTATTACTTTCTCTTATTATATACGTATACAGAAAGAAAGTATTGCATTAATGTCAAAAATTCAATCGGATCACACGAGCTTATCGAATTTGCGGATTCGATCGCTAATCCCTTCTAAACGATTTTACCCACCCCTGGTTCCAATCAGTGGCGGATCCAGAGGTGTTTCTCGGGGGGGGGTAATCTGGAGTGACTGGACTTGTTTGCCAGAATATAAATACAAATCAAATTTTGAAGTATTAATTTTTAAAATTTTACATTAAAAATACATTTTTTTTTCGAAAAAAAGTATTTTTTTTTTTTCAAATCCCAGGGGAGTAATTACCCCCTTTACCCCCCCCCCTCCCCATTGTATCTGCCCTTGGTTCCAATAGACATTATTTTATTTAGATTTGATATCCAGGTAAAAAAAACTTATGAAACCATTTTTTTTTTTAAATAATAGTGTAAATGATTCCAAATTAATAATTGATCTTCTGTTCTATATTTATTTCTCTTCACATTTTAGTCACTTTGATGTGTTAAATGAAAACATTTATCGAAATCAGATCTTTTGTTTTTAATTGTTTTTGATTTATATGATTTTTATTAGTCCCATTGTTTTCGTAATCGTGAGATGTTGATTTTATTCTTTTATTCATCATAAGGAGAAGGAGGAGGAATGAATGCTCTTGAAGTTGAAGTTGAAGTTGCCCTCCTCCTTCGGCTGCTGACCCTCGTCTCACCTCGTCCCGTTCGTTGCACGTGCAACTGTCAGGCAATTCAGTTACCTGCAAGCCAGCTAGGGGAACGTTCTTTCCATCAGTCGGTGCGTTGACCGACGAATAATAACACACAGTGCATGCCGGCAAATCTGCCATAGTGAGTCTTTTCATTCTTTTTATCAATCAATCCTTTATTATTCGAACCTACCTAATATAAGATTACAACTCAAAAGGTGATTGTTTAATAATTTTTCCTAACCAGTGCATTTTTATTTAATATTTGCTGCACTACTATGGGTACAAAATTTAATTTCGATGTACAAAAATTTGAGACCAACAGTCAAAGTTTTTGAAATATGAGTTCCTGTGATGGAAAAATAAATATTGTTTTTGTTTTTTATTTATAAGAATAAAAAAAAAAAGATTCGAAGAATATCTCGATTCGAACTTAATTAGTCAACAATTCTTCTGATTGTGTATCTTTGTTGGTTTGTCAAGCTTGGGAATCGAACCCAGAATCCCCAGCTTCCCTTTTTTTGTCGTTTCGGCATCGTTGGCTGAATAATCCTTAAAGATACTTATCATGTTAATTACGATATAGGCAATTGATTTAAATAAATTTTCATTGAACTTCCTGGGATCCGAACCCCTTTTAAAGGATATCAATATTATTGACATTTGTCACTATAACTTCACTGAGGAAATTCCGGCCAGATATTTGAATAAATAAATGAATATTCTTTGTATAGAAATTTATTTGAAAGAAGGCCTTATTATCAGTTAACACAAAAAAAAAAATAGAGTCCTAATCGGCTGAAAAGAATTTAATTAATCTTCTAGTTTCGAGGTGTATTATTCCGCATCTGTACAAAGTATGTGAAAATTTTCATATCGCCGACAATTGTTAAGTACCTGGTATATGTCAACAATTTTCTATTGTTTTCCTTTATATTGAAGTGTGACGTGTAGTTCCCAGAAGTTTTGATGGAGTTATTTCATTTTTTTACTTTCTCTTACCTCTATATATATGTTAATATATATAGAGAGAGAAGTATTGGTTTCATGTCAAAAATTCGATGTCGAGATTTTATGATTTCACGTTTTGAGGTCCCCTGAATCCAAAAAAGTGGTTTTCGCGACATGGTCTGTCTGTGTGTGTGTGTGTCTGTCTGTGTGTCTGTGAACAAAATATCTCAAGAACGAAAAGAGCTAGGAGGTTGAAATTGTATATTTAAGTTAGGCACCCCCATGGGACGTGACACTAAGCTTTTGAACAAAATCGACCAAAGAGTACTAGTACTTTACTGATGACTTTTTCAGTTTTTTTCGATTTTCTCTAAATTTCTCCAACGATTTTTTTTAAAATTCAAAAATCAATTATTTTTTAGATTCTCAATAAAATGTATATTCTCATTTTGTGATTGAAATCTTCTGAAGACCACTTTACTCTTGTACTCCATAGAAAAGATAGGAGAAATGGTTGCATGGTAACAAAATATAAATATTTCGCTATACTTATAAATTTTACATCTTGAAAATCGAATATACTGTACTGTCGGAAACTAAATACATGTCGACACAAAAAATCTGGTGTGACAAGCACAGTACAAAACTTTCGATTACCGAAGGTAAGAGAAAGTTGTGTGCTGTGGCAGTCACACCGATTTTTTTTATCCTAATATTGTTTGTTTATAAGGAAAAATTGAGTTTATTAACTTCTTTAAAAACAGAAGAATAACAATTTCTTTTGTGTGATAGATTTTTTAAAAGTTCTTTTTGGGCATCTGAGGCCTTTTAGACTAGGTTCATATTTATTTATATTGAATGGTAATCAATATTTTGTTACCCTGAACAGGAAGCGATCGCCAATATTTGATAGATCAAAAAATAAATCCTGTCTGTATCTTTGGGCTAAGCTCAGTAGAAAAAAAATTCTGAGTAACTTTAAACATAAGTCAGTCTCAGAGGATTCCTTTAATTTGGTGAAATGATAATTATGAATTATCTTCAAGGTCAGAGTTTTCTACCCTCCTGAGACCATGAGAATAAGCTTTTAAACAAAGAGTACTAGTACTTTACTGATGTACTTTTTCAGTTTTTCTCGATTTTCTCAAAATTCGCTCCAACGATTTTGATTAAAATTCAATAATCAATTATTTTTTAGATGCTCTTTAAAATGTATATTCTCATTTTGCCATTGAAATCTTCTGAAGACCAGTCTACTCTTGTACTTTCTAGGAAAGATAGGAGAAATGGTAACAAATTCTAATCTCCTCATTGCAAATCACAGTAAAATAAGAGAAAGTAAAAATAAATTATACATTTTCTTTAATTTATATTAAAAAAGTAGTTTTTGCCCCTTTTTCAAAAAACTTGTTACAGATATGTCTTTTGGGATGCCTATCTTCCGGGCTGGAAAGAATGTTTATTGCCAAGACAAAATATTTTCTCTTTCATTCTTCTTCTTTCCTCGCCTTAATCCCGCTTACAGTGAAGGGTCGGCGGAAGGGGATTTTTGCGACCGGAAGAAATAGAGCAGGCCGACCCGTCGTACGGTCTGACGCCTGTTGAAAATATAGAAGGAAGGGACAGACATGTAAAGAACAGGACTGTCAGTCCCAGCTCGGGTAGCTCGTGGTCGCCATCCACGTACCCACAAAATGTGGGCCCCTGAGCAAATTTCCTCTCTTTCATTACTTAAATATTATTAATACTACGATAACTTATCTCTTAAATTTGAATCTAGGATCTCCTACATGCAAGCCCGTTATGCTAACCTTGTTATCAATGCAAGTCCTCGATAATTGAATTAATTATTTTTTATAGGAAAAATTACAAGACTAAAATATTCGTGTTTCCTACAAAAAAAAAAGAAAAAAAAATGCCCAGTGATCCAAAAGCAACCTTGTGGGAAGAGTTAGTGATTCTAATCATAAATTCTCTTCTTGTTTAGCATATTCTTTCATATACCAGAAATAAGGATAATTACACCTACGTTGAATCTCTCGTTGAAATATTGATATGTTCCTGATCGATTAGCTTTAAAATTTTGTTAATATGCATAATATATCGAGTGTATAAATTATAATTCAAATAAAAATATCAATCAAATTTTTTCTAATTTCATATTTTTTGCCAAGTGGTTTTCAAACACACGCTAAAGAACCAACCCAAAAAGATGAAAATATTTTGCGAATTTGTTTTTAATTTGAGGCTTTTTGCTTTTAGTTGCAAAATTTATAAGAACAATATTTCGGCCTCTTTTATAAATTTAATTTATTTCTCTTTGAAATGTCTGTTTAATTTTGAAGAATTCAAGTAAGGGTTCAAGAAAATTTTGAAAGTAATCATTGATAGGCTTGAGTCTTAGATGCTACTTGTTTTCGGACTTGGAGAATCACGCAAAGGTGTTTTATAATTTGATCATTGACGATTCATATAACACTTCCCCTATATTCTAATCACACTCCAGTTTTTGAATCATACAAATTAAATTTGAGATTTCCATTTAGTAGACCAAAAGTCCTCTGACTCGGGGAATCGAACTCGGGATCTCCAGCCTCTCCGGGGCTTTGTAATTGCGTTAGGCCACCGGACCTCACATTCCACTACATATCTAGATGGTATTGAAATTTCTCTATCACGTGAAAAATCTTTAAACGAAAATTTAGATGGACCAGCATCTTGGATCAATTTATCTTACTGACGGCTATCCCTTTCGGAATGGGGTTTGGGTATACAAGATATGTTAAACATTGAAAATTTTGAAACCAAGTAAAAAATTTTTCACTTGCTAGAGAAATTTCAACAGGAATTTTTTTTCCCTCCCGTGAATTTTTTTCTCCCTCGCGTGCAAATCATTTGACTTTTTTTTGCGTCCGCCCAGACTCAGGTTTCGGCTGGTTTTTTGCCGAAAACAGGATTTTTGGTCGACAAAACCGAAACCGAATATTCGGTCGGTTCCTAATTTTGATATGTAGGGGAATGTGAGTTTTTGCTGGTGAGGTCGAGGGTTCGGTGGCCTGGCGCAAGTGGAAAGCACAAAGATTCCCCTGGATAGGCTGGGTTTCAATTCCCAAGTTCGATTTCCGGGGACCAGTATAAGTTTGGCCTATCATCAATAAAAATCTCTCATTTAATTTGTTAAATTGTAAATTTTGACTACCGGGTCCAATCCGTGTCCGATCTTTTTGTTTATATTTCTTTCAATATATACCGAATATTTACAGTATATACTTGTATGTCTAGAAATTTTCAATTTTCAATAAGCTTAGTCTTCTTCTTCTTTTTCTTCTTTCTTTGCCGTTATTATTCCCGCGTTTCGGGGACGGCAGAATGGTTTTTTTTTGCGACCGGAAGAAATAAAACAGGCCGGCCCGTCGCACGGTTGAAAATATAAAAGGAAGGGACTGATGTAAAAAAATCGGACTGCCAGTCCCAGCTCGGGTAGCTCGTGGTCGCCATCCACGTACCCACAAGATGTGGGCCCCTGAGCAATTCAATAAGCTTAGTACAAATAATAATTACTTTTAGAAAGATTTTTAAATAGAAAAATCTTCCGAATTTTAATATAGCAGGGGTAAATCTTCATAAAAAACTCGCGGTTAGGGATAGCTAATGAATAAGAAATTTCACTTTATTCTTCATGTTCACTTTTAATTATTATTTTTTTAATGTGGTTATTAGATAATTTGAAATTATCTATGTGGTTAGAATTTTATTTATATTAGAGAACGCATAGGAAATTATTAAAAGGGAAATAGTTTAAGTTTACGTAAGTCTCCAACTGAACCCGCATGAGCAAATAATTCTTGATTAATTACATTAAAAAAAATATCTAACGCTCAAAAACAATGCACTTTAAATAATGAATAGACGACAGGTAAATAAATGACTTCTGATTTATTTCCTTTTTTTACACAAAAAACTTCCGTTTTTATTTGAATTTGGCAATTATAAAAATTAGAAGAAAAATATTTCTATACATTCATTTATTTAGCTAATATTTTTTTTAAAGATAAGTATATATAAATAATTAAATAGAATCTAAAATATATTTATAAATAAACCCCTTTTAAAACCCCCCCCCCCCCCCCGCCCCCCCCACCCCGGGAAAAAAGTAGAAATAAATAAAAACTTCATTTTTCTGTACAGGAAATATATTAGAAGTAGCAACCTGTTAATATTTAAATTTTAACAGTAAAAATGACAAAATTCTAATACAAAATTTATTGTATGCTGTGTTTTATGGATCTTTTCTCTTATAATAATTATAATACATATAAGTAAATCGACAAATTAAAATTCTTGATGTTGTTTATTACCTTGACAAATTTATATTCCAAATATATAATAGCCTTGTGTCCGTCTGTCTATCATGAAATTTTAAGGCATTGATTTATTTATAATTTTTACATATTAGGGAATTATAAAAAAAATGTTACATTGATGAATGATGAACATAAAAGAGGTCAAAATAATTTACATACAAATTATTTTCCCTAAAATATAAATTTATGATTAATAGGATATTAAAATATTGGTATTGTACAGTGAGCGCCACAATTAAGTCCCAGCCATCGGTACGAATTACGATTATATTAAAAAATTACTGAATAGATATTAATATAATATTGCGGGAAAGAAAAATTTTAGTTAGCCTATAATATTATTTTATTACTCTGCCTGAAAATTCAAGCAAGGGGTTGGTTGAGGAATTTGTAATAGAAAATTTACTTAAATTTTTAGAGAAAGTTTCGGTTCAAAAATTTTATTTTTCTTCTGTGTATCTTTATTATTAATTAATCCTTTTTTTCGTACCTTGATCAATATGAATAATTATTTAATTAAAGCATTTTATCTTTTTAAAATTAATTATTGGTAAAAAATTCAAATCAAATAATGAGTGTATATTTAAATACAAACTCCCCTTTGATAACTTAATAAAAAAGTACCTAATCATTAATTGGGATTGCAATTAAAAAATAATAAAAGCATTTGATAAACATTTGAAGGATATATTTTTTAATTCCAAGGTAATCCATTAAAAGTATATAAATATCAAACTGCAATTTATTGAGGTTGATCGCGATCAATTCCGCGTTTTTCACGATGGCGTCATCTTCATCTCATCTTAATGATGATGCTAATCTCCAAAGTACAGTAATGGTCGGTCCTTTCTAAAGTCCATAACGAATTGAGCTTTTTTTTATATTTTATTTGCAATATAGAGGGTCATAGCTTTGCCTTTTTAAGATTTATCAATCTGTCAATATTTTTTTTTCTTTCTCGCTCTCTCTGTCAAAGTTGAACATATTGCACCACGAAATCAGTTGGTATTTGAATCAGAGTATTTCTTAATAAATGTCCATCAAGATTCACACGAATTGGATTTCATTGACAACAGAGGTCTTGTTGATAAAATTAGATGGATTCAATGTTGTAAGATACACTCTATATTCAGTATTAAATATTGCTAGTCAGTTGCGAAGTCAGGGAGGGGATAATAAAATTGTTGTTTTGTGTATGGTCGTTTGAATTTGTTTTTTATGTTATTTGTAATCATTTGCTGTCTTTGAGAGAATATTCTGTATAAGCAACTAACAATTCACTGACTATTAGTTGAACCAATGAATCTATTTCATCAAGATTTTTTCTGCTTGATTGAAGCTAGGGTTTGGAAAAAACCGGAAAATTTTGAAAACCGGTTTTTTACAAAGCTAAAAACCGGTAAACCGGTTTTATTTTTTTCAACTTCTGTTTAGAACGGGCCACCATTTTTGGAAGTTAAATTAATTTGTATACAACATAATTTAGAAATATTTTATGGTTTGGTACGGAAAAAGATCCCTTGACCTTTACTATTAATAAACAAAAAATGTTCCTTAAATAAATCAAGGAAAAAAAATATTCAAAACAATATTTAATAGAATTATTTTTTAATAACCGCGCCCCTGTCTGCGACGGACCGTTGCCTTTTCTTAATTATGTAAAGAAAATTATTATTATTTTTTATTTTTTAAAACGCACACTTTTTTGTTGATGTGTATCAGGATGAAGAAAGAAAAGCAGCTAGTATTTATTTCGTTTATTTAATACCCATTAGGCTGACGTTACGGTCTCGGTCGAGACCATCTCAGAGCTCCAAAAATAGCAAGGATGAGGATAAATTTTAAAATTACAATTTTCTTTCAATATATATGTATATATAATATGTTAATTTATCCTCATCCTTGCTATTTTGGAGCTCTGAAGATGGTCTCGACCGATACCGTAACGTCAGCCGACCCCGAAACCCTAAGCCCCTAGAAGATAATGTCTTCTCTCTGACCCATGGGTCACGGGCTAATTTATAATTTGAATACAAGTATTACTGGAGAAAAAATAAAAAAATAAAAAAACCGAATTCGGTTTTTTGGGAAAAACTCGGTTTCTCGGTTTTTGAAAATTAGCCAAAAAACCGGTATACCGGTTTCGGTTTCCACCGGTGCCCAAACCCTAATTGAAGCAGATTCTAAAAGTTCTCATAGATTGATTATATGCAATCAACAATGACAGGAGGTGGCAGCCAGGGAATAGGTGTCACTACATCAATGAAACTCCCAAATTAACGAGCCTTCGGTCCAAATTTATTTGACCATTATCAGGTATCCTGGAGCTGTTTTATGTGAATGTACAATATTTTTCAACATATTTTGATGACTTGTTGAAATATAAATCTTGTCAATCAGCCAATCCCAGGACGTGGAAACGTTAGAACAGAACTTATCAAGAATGAAAGTTTGAAGAAAACGCAGACAGGATTTTTTCTTTAAAAAAATATATTTCTACAGCTGAAGTTTCGGCTTTGGTCAGAGCCCTCCTCAGAGCTTGATACTAAATACAATTCCAAATATACTGGGTATGTACATAATGACATCTAACAGGTATAATTTTCATTCTGTAATAATGATAATAATGAATGTAAAACTATATTTATAAAAGGACAATGTTTCGTTTTTTATAGCTCCGAGGATGGCTTTGACCAAAGCCGAAAAGTCAGCTGTTAGAAATGTAATTTTTAAAGAAAAAATCCTGGATGCGTTTTCTTCAAACTTTCATTCCTGATACAAATTCCACTAGCCATAAAATACCCTTATACTTAGAACTTCTAACGTTTCTACGCCCTAGGATTGGCCTAAGAGCAGGATTTGTATTTTTAAAATTTCAACAAGTCTACATTAACATATGATGAAATATATTGAACATTTACTTGACAGCTCCCGGATACCTACGTGATAATAGTCGAATAAATTTGGACCGAAGATCCTTAATTTGGGAATTTGATTGATGTAGAGACAGACACCTCTTCCTAGCTGCCACCTCGTGTCATTGTTCGCATCGTCAATCACAGCCACTTCCAAGAAAAGTGGATTGATTATATTTTCAAAATTTTTCTAATTCCTAATGTAGGGATAGAATGGAATTACTAATGTTTATTTATTGTTCTGGGCGAATACCGAAGGTAAAAAAAAAGTGCGGTCAGATTTTTAACAGTGAAATATTAAAAATATTTATTTTAAAATATAGTAAGGAAACAAAAACAAGATGAAAAATAGAGATGGCCTTTGACCCTGTCTGTACGTTCATTCATACATAATCTTGATCTTTTACTTATTCTCTTGAATCTCAATTTGTAATCTTCTCGTGTCAAGCAAGCAATAAAATATTTCCAAGGAATTTTATCGTGATAAGTTTTATTAGGTGTAAAGGAGATCTTAAATAACATTTTTTTTTCGTCAGAGTCGGATTATTAACAATTTGACTCATTAAGGGAGCCTTGTAGTTACTATTGCATAATTAGATTACAAAAATTGCATACAGTACATTTTTATTTAAATATACAATAAATAATAATAATAGTTTTTATTAGAGCCTGTTACCATTAAAAACGTTCGAGGTGTTTCTATCTTTATATTATATCAAATAACAAATGCAAATATAATTATATTATATTTTCTAGCAGCCTATATAAAATTATTTTGAAACTGTATACTACTTTTTATAAATCAAGGATGGTGAAGTTTATCTAAATCATTTCACTAGGTCTACTTTTAAAGTTTTTTTTTTTTTACTTTCTCTTACCCTATATATGAAATATATATAGAGAAAGTATTGGATTCATGTCAAAAATTCGAAGTCGAGATTTTGATGGATCTTCACGTTTTTAAGTCACCTGAATCCAAAAAAGTGGGTCCCGTAAAATGATCTCTCTGCTTGTAATCAAAATGAAGTATGAAGGAAATGAGACTTTTTGACTGATTTTTTTTATTTTTTATTTTTTTTTATTCTTCTTTTTTTATCTTCGCCGCGCCATAATCAACTTGGCCCTGGCGGGCGGCGTCTCGTACGCGTTTAGTAGTTAAAGATTTTGAATTTGCCTCTCCGACTCCGCCCTCTCTGAATTTCGCCAATCAGCGCTATCCCTGAGGCATCCCTGACTATTGGTGGGTTCACACATCGGACACCGGTTTAAGGGCTTTATATATAAGTATGATGATAATTGAATTTACTTCATTAATATCCGAAATGATATTGTAAAATTGAAAAGTATAATTAATTAATTAGGGATAAGTTATTAAATTATTGCATCAAAATCAATTTTAATGATAATAATCAACTTTTTTTTAAAAATATTATTATGTTTATGATTAATCTAATTTAATTTAAGAAAACCTCCGCAACCGGATATTTCTCGTTCAACTTGACCTACACTATTTATTCTACCTTTTTTTTACGGCTTATTACACACTGTTATAAATAAATGAATTTTTTTTTCTTTTATTTTCTGAGATGAAATAAAGAAAAAAAAACAGAAAGGGAATTAAGATGTGTCTGCTTCATCCTTGAAAACAACTTAAATGTAGCTAAGCTACTTTCGAGAACGTTTAATCTCTTCCTCAAGTGGCTAGTATAGGTATTGGATAGAGAGAGGATATATCTTAAATGATTTTCTTTTATTCGTATTGCATAATAATCATCAAATTTTTTTTTTTAATTTTCCATTCATTACATAAATAAAAAAAAGCTTTTTGAGTGACTGTTTTGCCCTTGGATCCTGACTAGTTTTTGTATTAGATATTAGTATTTAATAGTTATGGATCATGACTTTTAAATGTTTTATTTATTTAATCAATAATATTTGATCAAATCGAATTCCAACAGACGTTAGTGTCTTTTAATGTCCTAAAAAGGCTGGAGATTCTGGCTCTAAGTTCTATTATCCACAAAAAAATAAACAATGTCACAAATGATATACATATATGTATATTTGAAAATAAAATAATGTTGTCATAATGTCAATCCAATTTAATTAAATCTCCACATATTATCATCTCATTTATTTCAAAATATAACATAACATAATAATAATAATAATAATTAACATATGACATGATTTGACAAGGCTTATAAAAGTTAATTCGTTGAGAGCGAAAGATTTTCAAAAGCGATCAAATAAATTAGTTTGTCACTTGATGAGCGAAGAAAATTTTTTCAGGTAATCTTTCAATCAAATTATATAGAGGACCGGTGAGTGTTGTTACGTGGATTGATTATCACAAGCTCTTTATTTCAATCTCTATAACTAGGGCAATTAAAAAGAACAATCGTTTAATTCTTGTTGGTTGTTGCGCCCAAATGAGAATTTGCTCTCGGGGCTTGGTGTAGGGGTTAGCGTGCTAACCTCGTATATCAAAATTGCGGATTCGGACCCCAGGCAGTCCGATGATTTTATTTAAGCCATTTGGATACCAAATGGCTTAAATAAAATGCTTGGACCCCAAATATGTATATTAATCAATAACGGATATCGTCAGTCTTATATGGCCTGAGTTGTCGAAAACACTGTGGGAATGTGGGTGTGAGTGTGAGTGTGAATGAGAAAAAAGTGTGAGTGTTTAAAAAAAAAAAAATAATAATAATAGGTTTATTGGAAAATTTGTATTTCTTATTCAAACCAAATGCGGATACAAGGCTTTTAATCAAAATCAGCCAAAGAATACAAGTACCTTTAGTGATGTACTTTTTATTTAGTTTTTATCGATTTTCTCAAAATTCGTTCCAACAAAATTGTTTAAAATTCAAAAATCAATCATTTTTTAGATGCTCTTTAAAATATATATTCTCATTTTGTTCTAAAATTGTTTAAAGACCACTTTACCCATATACCTCATTGGAAATATAGGAGAAATGGTTGCCATGGTAACAAAATATAAATATTTTCCCATTATAAATTTTACATCTTGAAATTCGAATGTACCGTACTGTCGGAAACTAAATATATGTCGACACAAAAAATCTGGTGTGACAAGCACAGAACGCAACTTTCGATTACCGAAGGTAATTAAGTTCAAAACTATTTAATCTCATTAAAAACAGTCCATAAAATTAAAATAAATAACTAATTAAATATATAATAAATTTTTTTGATAGCTGCTTAGGTCATTGCCACCATACCTTACTTTTATAGGTCTCCGTAATTAAGTTCAAAAACATTTGCCTTATAAATTGAATGATATACCTGTTATAAATAAGAGTTGATAGAGAAATAATTAAAGCGTCGTTTTAAGAATTATTGAAAATATTCTACGAAGTTGTCAAATTCAATTTGAACCATCTAGCGACTTAACCAAACCATTCATTCAAAATTGAGCTTAAAAAACCGTTTTCTAAATATTTGGTTTATTATCCACGGACCGTCACTTTTATAAAATATTGTCTCATTTATCCTATTTCTTATATAATTTATAACTTAATAGAAATAAAAAGACAATTTTATTTTTCTAGAAAATAGGTTTGTGTTTGAATAAGATTGATATCTCAAGTTGCTGCATTCAATCACCTATCTTATGAAGGTCGGGAAAAAGTTGTTATAACGACCAACTCTTATAAAGTAATTATAAATTGAAATAATAATAAATAAATAAATTATCTTGGTCTAGATCAGGGGTGGCCAACCCAAATGATCTTACGGGTCACTTTGGAAATCCCTCAAAACTCCGAGGACCACCCTTGGTCTAGATAATATTATTAGAAATTTTTTTTATGAAGTTTTCTTTAGACATGTAATATTTTGGCTACATTCGCTCTCTCATTTCGAAATTTGTACTCACAGCTTAAATATAAAATTTGATCATCAAGAGATTTCGTTTTTGATTAATTCCCTTAGCCCACATTCTTTGATGTTTCTCTTGAAATTCATTAAATTTATTGTGAAAAAATTCTAAATTCTAAGAAGAATTATTAGAATTATCTAGCTAAAATATCAAAATATTTACCAAAATTTCTAAGAAAAAGATTTTATTGCTTTTAAAGGCCTGTTTTATTGTTTTTCTTAAAATTGTCATTAAAAGAGAGGGTTTCCTTATTAGCTTGAATTTTACTTTTTTTCACAATAAATTTAATGAATTTCAAATGAAATATCAAAAAATGTGGGTCAACTAAATAACTCAAAAACGAAATATCTCTCGATACTCAAATTTTATACCTAAGCTATGTACCCATTTCGTAGGCAGTTTAATGATTTTTAATAAAATCGATCAAGATAAAAGATCATTTACCAATGTACTTTTAAAATATTTTTTGAATTTATTTATCTTCTTTCAAGATCTGAAGATGGTTCTAACAGAAGTCAAAACGCATAATTTAGAGTGTTCATAATAAATCACTTTAAAAGGTCAAAGTTTTTCCTTTTGCAATAGATATATAATTACTATAAAATTACTAATCTGTCTATGAATGCCTTATAAAAAAAAAAAACCCTGGAAGTGAGCCAATTGTGGAATAGGAAATGATTTGCTTGGAAAATTATAACTTGATAATATAAAAATAGTTCAAATAGTAAATAATACTATGCACTTTATATCAACAGACAGGCACCGTTATTTTTTGTGCTTTATTAGAATTATGTAGCAACCTGATTCTGTTGCGTTATATAGCTAATTAAATAATGCAATAAATATATAAATATGGGAAAAACACATATTCGTTAATTAATAAACGAAAAGGACATCCACGGATTTTGTCGGAAAAATAATATTTTATTTTCATGACCAAACACACCCTGTGTATTTAATTGTAATTAAAAAAACCTAAGGTTTGCCGACTTCAAGTCCTAGGACAGGACTTCTTTAAGTACCGGTAGTGGACCACGGCCCCCTAGGGGGCCATGAATTGTCCGCAGGGGGGCGCGAAGAGTCGCGAATAAATTAATACTATATTTATTTGGCAGCATATTTTTTTATTATTTTATATTAATATATGACCCTATTCACCTTTAATAAAAACTTTAATTAATAAAATGTCCTAAAAAAAATAATTTACAACTTTCCAGTCAAAATTAGTAAAAAAATAAAATAAATATTCCCAAGAAGTTATTACCACACATATACTGGTATGACTTGTGTTAAAATTGAAATTTATTGAAATGAGAAGTCCCTGGAAAAAAAGCATCTGCGGTTGTCCCTTGTCGATTATCTAACGTGAAAGTGAGTGCGAATGATGGTTATGATGTTGATGATGAGGGAATTTCACTCTTTGCGGAGAAATAAAAAGAAGATGCGCTAATCCGGCGAGGTGGGGGAGACAGTTATCGCTTAGCTACTTTTACTTTCATGTTGATATTTAATCAATTACAATTCGGAACATGTTGAACGAGTGACATACATAATTTAAGATTAATAGAGCTTTAAAAAAATATTTATGAACCTCTAATTGAAACCTTAAAAAAAAAAATAAATTAAACAGGAAGATCACTATTTACTTGATGTTGCAATGTCACACACAATTTTCAATTGAGAAATAACTGGAATCCGTCCAAATAAAGAAATGGAAACTATCCCAAAATATGTAAATAATATACTAATTCTAAATTGGAGTGATATACGGGTGTGATAATATAAATGATTGAAAAAATGCCGTTTATATGGCATAAATGAAGATGACTTAACAAAAATATAAATATAATAGAGCAAAAATTAAAAATTTTCGGTGGCGAAACTATAATAATTAGGAGTGCACAACAACCAAGAGTACAACCAAAAAAATAATAAAAGATGATGTATGATTTGATGCTGGTTTCACCGGATGTTGTATCGGGAGAAATAGCCCGTCATTAGGCCGGCCAAAATATATTGCAAATATATGGTACACATGGGCGTAACTAGAGAATTTGGCTGGAGGGGGCCATGGGACCAGCCATCCTCCGGAGGGCTTGGAAAGTCCCATATTTTCTCAATTTTTCTTGGGGGCAGGGAGCATTCTGGGGGGAGGCATGCCCCCTAGTTACGCCTATGATGGTACAAGTGGAAAAGCCCACTCGGAGGGCTTTTCCACTTTCCAGGGGCTGCGCCCCCTGGACCTCCTTGCTCGCATTCGGCGAGGAAATTCATTCGTGCTCACTATTTAGAAATTTTAAAGTTTTAAATTTCCCTCTTTGACTCAACTTCCTTTTATTCTAGCCAATCAGCGGCCTGATAGGTACATACACACAGAGGCAGGAAGTCAGCGCTTTATATATAGTAATTATAAGGCTTTTTTTGAAAAATTTATTTATTTCTCCCGGAAAACAAAAATAAGAGAAGATATTTAAGATTTTGCAAATTTATAATCCTCCAAGAGAGATTGGACCAGTCCCGAAAGGGACTGATTTTTGGGGAGTAGAGAGGGGAAGGGCCCCTCACTCCCAAAATTGGAACCGGGTTGTTGGCTCTCGAGCTAGATACTGGTTAAGGGGTTGGTGCGTGTCTGTGTGCACGATGCACCAGGGGTAAGCAACCGGAGAATGTTTTCTTGTCTTGTGGAATTTTCATGTAACTCTGAGATTCCTTTAGCTGCCTGCTTCTCTTCATTTCCTTATTAATTTTTTAATCAAACATTCCAATAGAACACTTGGCATAATAAGTTTTATGATTTTTAAATTGTTTGCTGGTTTTAGGTGATATGGAAATGAATCAGTCAAAAGAAAGTTAAAAAAAAAAACTTTTTGACAAGTTTTATATAAGACTTATCATCACACATCTATAATATGACATTTAATCTTACTTTAAGATAATCGATTGGTGTTAAAAATGTCTATATAACTTTTTACTTATTCGTTGACATCTTGGATCTCAAGATTTTGCATAGTAATTACAATCACATTTTTTTAGAGCATACTAGAAAGTTGTGGGGTGGTCGATCTTTATTATAAAATTCACTAATATCTCTTTCATTAAAATCATTATATTTAGAAAAATATTTGTTCATATACATAGTTGATTTAAACATTTTTTTTTTTGTTAAGTTTTTTCGGCATCTTAGGCCATATAGACTATAAACGATACACAGAATCTCGAGTTAGAGAATCCAGGTATACCATTTGTTAAACATGTTTTATAATCTTTATAAATGCGGAATTACAGCCTATAACATCTGATCAAAACAATTTAACTGATTAATTAGGAAGCTAGAGAGTAGAGCTATTGTTGCCAGTCGGGATAATTGCTTAGAGAAATTGAACACAAAACCCGGAAAGCTCGCCGCCAATCAATTTGACATAAACATTTAATGAATTCAATATTCAAATTGAATACATATTTATTAATTTCATTTATTTTCTATTATTATTAATACTACTAATTTATTTTTAAACAAATTTTATTGAAACAAGACAAGGTTGTTGCAGAATGATTTGATTTCTTCCGATTTCCTATTGAAAAACTCATCAAGACGAACTTTATTATTACCAAAATTTAGTGGGGATATCCCCATATTAGACCACTCAAAAGTTATTATAGGGCAAGTAGAGTATGAAGTAATAGCGTTAAGAATAGCTGATATATTGTAAAGACAACGAATGTATATTATACTCGATATATTTCGGAATATATCGAGTATAATATACATTCTTTGTTTTTACTCACATAACCCAGTGAAAGCCCACTTATAAACACAACCTCAAAAAACAAATGAATTCTAAACTTGACGGATTTGTTTCAATTTAAATTTGGATTTTTTCTGAGTGATTCAAAGTTCCAACTCTTGGGATTTCCCTCGGGGCTTGGAGTAGGAGTTAGCGTGGTAATCTCGTATACCAAAAGTCGCGGGTTCGGACCCCAGACAGTGGGATGATTTGATTTAAGCCATTTGGATTTCATCTACAACCGGCAACATGGTGGATTATTAAAAATATACTTTATTGCTCTGCGTTGAGTTGATCTATATTTTCTGCATATTTAAATTTTATCAAAAAAGGATATAATAAAGTTAAGATTTGATTTCAATTAAAAATCTTTCATGAAAGTAATTAAATTCGAATCCTTCTTGTTAAGCCAATTAATTAAATCGCCTTTATCAGTTCAAATTTATCAAATTTCATTTTTTTATGCAGTTTAATGACCAAGTTTGCAATTTTTAAAATTCTTCATTTATCAATTTATTTTAATTATCACCAAATCGGATAATTTATACGATGTAAATTTCAATAAAATGTCACCATAAATTTGAGATTAAGCTACACCAGTTTGTCAATTAACTAATCAGGTGGAAATTGAAACTTGTTGGTGAACTTCTATGTTCTGTTGACATAATTTTTTTTTTATCTTAACATTTTAAGAGTTCATTTTTAAAATCTTTTAATAAACCTTTTAATAATGTTGTAATAAATGAAAATTAAAAGGATAAAGATGATTCGTTTTTTATCCTTTAGAAAATTTTAATTGAGACTTATAAAGCGCAATTTCGAAAGAAAAAGAAATTCGACATAATTCTCGGCCAAACTGACATAATTCGATATTTTGCGTAAAAATCTTTCTCAAATTTCGTCTTGTCCTTGGTCTTTTGTTATAATAGACTTTCCGATCTGAAGGTGAATGTCGATCGATAATAGTAATGAAAAATGACATATGACAAATGGTAAAGACCTATAGACGAATAGATAGTGGATAAATAAATAAATAAATCCAAGTTGGTGGGCGAATTATTCAATCAACTAGCTGCATTGACCTCATTTGTTTAATAGCACTGCAGCTATTTATTATAGAATATCACACCTTAAAGAAAGGGAGGTCTAGTCTTAGACAAAGATCAAATTATGTTTATTTGTATTACGAATTTTTATCAATGAAAATCTTTATGAGTCATATTTTTCAATTAATAACAGAAAATTACAGCGAGGGAAATTAATTCGAAAAATTTAATTAATCTTAAAGGAATTTTATAATAGAATTTTAACTATTAGTAAGTCTTTTATGGTCTCGGTTACTTAATACATAATTACTTTACATAAAAAAATTATTTTAAGGTTAATTAATTTATTATTGATAGCCTATATGATAATAATTAATCGATATTTGATTTGGACTTCACAAACTTTTTCCAACCCCATTATATTATAGTAAAATTTTTTACATTATTTAGCAATCATTTCTAAAAAATATGGTGCGCACAGCACACTTAATTTCGGTAATTGAAAGTTGTGTTCTGTGCTTGTCACAGATTATTTTTTGTGTCGACACATACATACGGTACATTTGAATTCAAGATGTAAACTTTAGAAACAGAAAAATATTTACATTTTGTTCCTATGAAAGAAGTTGCTTCAGAAGGTTTCAATGGCAAAATGAGAAAATGCATTTTAAAGACCATCTAAAAAAATAATTGATTTTTAAATTTTAATCAAAATCGTTGGAGCGAATTTTGATAAAAGCGAAAAAAAATGAGTAAATAACTAATACTTAACGATGTGGTAAGGACCTCACTAATGGACAGAGTTCAAATTATACACAGTATATTAATATAATATGCAAAAATTTTTATAATTTTGAAAATGAAGCAATTTTGAGGTGGGCTCAGGGGTTCAAATCCCCCCCCCCGATTTGAACCCCCTGAGCCCACCCATTCCTGTTGATTTTGATTTGTTTCGGTTCAATATTTTTATTAAAATAAAATAATAAAAGAAAATGAGGAAATATTAATATTTATTAATGCAAATAGGATCTATAATTATTATAATTAATTCATTAAATTTGATTAATATCTCAGACTTACGAAATGAATGAATGTCGGACATTTGATATAGGCCTAATTGACGCGGAAAATTTGATTGTTTTTTTTTTTTAACATTCACACTTTTTTCATTCACACTCACATTCACACAGTCTTTTCGTCAACTTAGGCCATTTAAGACTTAACGATACTCGTATGTTTTAATTAATCTATTGGGGTCAGGCATTCTTATTTAAGCCATTTGGTATCCAAATGCCTTAAATAAAATTATCGGACTGCCTGGGGTCCGAACCCGCGACATTCGATATAGAAGGTGGGCACGCTACCAACTACTCCAAGCCCCGTGGGTGGTTGTCGTTTTGAATGGACAAAATTTAGATTTAATTTATTCACCAAATTTTCACCTATTTTTTTATATGGATGTTATGCACGAAGGAACCAAGCGCCATTAACCAAAATCTGAAATAGGGGTCATTTCATTTGCACAATCGTAACAAAACCAATGTCAATGAAATTCTTTCTTGTTTTATACAAAAAAAGTGCACAGAGCAATACTGTTGTTAATTAAATAAAGAGGAAGATCTTCTATTCCCTTTCAAGATGGCGGTTTTATCTGAATTTCGATCATAATGGCGCCTTTAGGCCTTTAGGTCCATATAACCTACATGTTATTCAATTACTTCTTTCTTCCATATTTTTGCAGTCTTTGGGCATCCGAGGCCATTTAGATTCCGCCCTCTTTTGATACAAATTATCCAGGGTTCTACTCTCTTCTTTGGCAATCAAAGTATTTATTGAATACTAAAATAAATTTATATTTAAAATAAATCTTCCATATCGTATTTTCTTTAGTTTCGGCTCCCTTTAAAAAATTTTATTTTTTAAAAATAATATTTAGGCTACAGGCCGGGGCTATTTCACTTTTCTTGATTATCTTGATTCTTGATTTTTCCCTCATCTAAAATTTTTTCCTAAGTTTTTATTGTTCACTCCGAATCCACTTCTTTTTATCTTTACCTTCTAATATATTATTTCCTTTGTAATTTTTCTGTATTTTATTATTTGTTTTTTCCAAACAATAGATTAATTCACGTCCTCACATTATTTAAAAACGATTAGTCGATTTATCCTTCTAACAATTGTAAGATGTTATTTCACAATAAGATCATGACATTAATTGACATGGTTAAAAGAAAATTAAAAACAGTTCTCTTTACTAAGCTTAAGTGCTGCTTTTACTCTTTTTTAAAGTTTAAATTTCAACATTGATCATGGCAATCATCAATCAATCATTTATTATTATCCAGGGAGAGGTGTGAATAAGAAACGATAAATCATTAATCAAATGATTATTGGGTTAAAATAAAATCAAAATTTTTTTAGAAAACATGTCTCGAAACACCGCCATTTTTGGTTTTATTATAAAAAAAAACTTGACCCTTTCTTTCCGATGAAATCAATCAAGGTTCTTAGGTTCCGCCATGTATGTATTATACGTATTTTAATTGATCAAAAAATAACAAGCAATAAAATAATTGATTAAAGGTGTTGAAAGTCTCTCACTAATTGATTATCAAATTAAAATGTTTCTATTATTATGTTGACTTTTTAACGAAGTATACCCCCTCCTTTTCTTTCGATTAAATCAAGGTTTCAAGTTACTTTTTTTATTTCAGATCATGATAGATGACTCCCTTTTCGGCTACCTTATTTAGATAGAAGCTGTAGGCTGGGCGAAATGGCGAGTTCAATCCCAAGACCAAATAATAATAATTATTTGATAATATCAAATCGCTATGGTTCATTTATTTGTTTAAATGAACCAACTTTCAAAAAATTTGGGCGGATAACAAAACAAAATACGGTTAATAAATTATTTGCCCAGTATGTTGAAATTGTATATAGCTTAGGTTTTGATTTCTTGAATTTTTGTTCCACTCGGGTAGTTTTGATATAAAATAATTTATAGGAGTAGGTAGAAAATAAATAGCTAGGTAAAGAGATTGAATTCCCCGATGGGTGAATGATCTCATATTTTGACCCCAATTAAACAACAACAACAACAAACTCGTTTTACGCCTCTATTCTCTATCCCCCTTTCGTTTATGATTGACAGTTCGATTTTTACCCCCACTCCCTTTATTTGGCATCTTTTCTTTTCGCAAAAATAGATCATAACTAGCGATAGAATAAACAAGAACAGAGAGAGATTGCAACTGGGTCAACATTAACGATAACAAGGTCTCACTATCGGGACATGAACCCTTGATACAAAAACAGGACACATTAGTGTTTGGGTATTGAAGGTACACAAAAGGTCAGAGAATGCAATTTTGTGTTTATATATTAATAATAAAATGAAATAGATAAATTGTCAAGGTAACTCAAGGATAGATAATAAA
Source organism: Euborellia annulipes (assembly GCA_023213315.1). Taxonomy (NCBI): domain Eukaryota; kingdom Metazoa; phylum Arthropoda; class Insecta; order Dermaptera; family Anisolabididae; genus Euborellia; species Euborellia annulipes. Next base: position 51,321 of record JAKCPI010000295.1, on the reverse strand, counting down.
TTTTTTTTTTCCTTTGATATAAATAATTTTTTTTTATTTTCATTAATTGGTTAAAAAATAATCTCTATATAAAGAGAAGAATTTATTTGATTCCCTTTAAGGTGTGCCTTTTACTTTGACGTTTTAATTTATAGTAATTTCGGCTAAAAAAGTTATAAATTATATGTCATCTTATGTTAGTCAGGGGCTCAACAAAAGAAGCTATAGACATAACAACATATGGGTCTTCTAATCTTTTCGCGATACTTGTGGCGACATCTTGTGAGTACGTGGATGGCGACCACGAGTTATCCGAAGGCTGGCATTTTTTCAACTTTCTTAGGCCAGACTTCATCATTTCCACATTAATTGTGCTTCGAATTTTTTCTTCTCTCTATTAATTTAAAATTTAAATTGCCGACCTCCACATAAGAAGCTATAGATATAACAAAATATGGATCTTTCAATCTTTTTGGCAGCGATACTTGTGGCACTCATTTAAAATAGTCATGCAAATTTAATCTTCTTCTTCTTTCTTCGCCTTAATCCCGCGGAAGAGGTGGGAGTTTTTGCGATCGGGAAGGAATAGAACAGGCAGGCCAGTCGCACGGTCTGACTCCTGTTGAAAATATAGAAGGAAAGAGACTGACAAAGAACAGAAGTATTGCCAGTCACAGCTAGGGCAGCTCGTGGTCGCCATCCACGTACCCACAAAATGTGGGCCCCTGAGCATTGTCATGGAAATTTAATAATTCTCTAAATTTATCGAGACTAGGTACCACTGATAGTGGTAGAAAAACAAATCCGCGTTTTAAAATTCCTCTTAGTTATAGAGATATTCAGGGGACAGACAAACAAACTGGCATTAGCTCTATCAAAATAGGAACATTTATTTTATAACATTTTCGACGTTTCGAAAATTAACATATCGCTTAGCATTTCAAATAAAGTTCCACTTTCGTGCGATCCATTAATGTCAATCCATCCATTAATGATTTCTCAATTATTTGATGAAATTCTTATGATTGATATATGAATTTAAAATTTCATTTAGATTCTTTATTTCCTTATTCTAAAATAATCTCTTCACAGTTTAAATTAACATGTTTGAATATAATTTACTCATGGGGCTCATGCCATTCTTTCTTCCTCTGGTCTCATTAAGATCCTATCATGATTGCTTTAATTTTTACCCCGCCTTGATAAAAAGCTGATCGCGTTATCATGATAATTCAACCTCTGTCATCAGATCAGCTAAAGGATAACCTTTAATGAGTTTCACCTTGATAGTTCGTTGTCTTTCCTGATATTAATCCGAGGATTAAAAAAAAAGGATTTTCACAAAACAAAAATGCATAGTTGCCGGTTTTCTCATGATTTCGCATTTCCACCATTGAATTATTGAATTAGGAATGACTCACGGACAGTGGCGAAAAACTAAGGTCATTTTCGGAATCAGCGCCTCAATAGCGTATCCAGGTGGGGGCGAAGGGGAGCGCTTGCCCCCACCCCCGCCCCAGGCGCATCAACCCTTTGGCGCCCCTCGCCCTAGAGCATCCGGCTTTCCGGCCTTTGACCTAAATATCTGACTTTTTTTCCCGGAATCTCCAGCTTTTTCCCAAAATCTCCGGCTTTTTTTTTGAAATTTCATAATAAATTCATTTCCCGCCGTGTTTCACAAATCCGGAGAAAATTACAAAAAAGTTTCATAGCAATTGATTCGAATAATAAAAAAAAGGTCGAATGGGATTTGTATAGCCTACTAAAAAAACCTTAAAGCTCGAACGAAAAACGGCGCCCCAGGTGGTCATCGCCCCCTCCGCCCTCAAAGGCTAGTTACGCCACTGCTCACGAAGTAAGAAGACAAGGAGAAGGGGAGGCCGAAATGGTCATACTAACATTATTTACACTAATTCTGTATTTCAAATAATAGTCTTCTCCAATAATTTCCAATAATAATTAAGTTGGATCTTCAGTTTAATTGGTTGGCTGATTTGTTCAATATACAATACAATTTCCACTGTAACCTTTTTACTTATTCTGACACAAATTATTGTAGGTATGAGGCTTTTTATGATTTGTATTTAAATTAAAACTGATGGAGGTCACCGAATGAGTGACTGAAACGTTATAATAGAAAAAAATCTGGAGTGACTGGTCGACTGAGCTTGTCTCACCAGATTTTTTGTGTCCAGATATATTTAGTTTCCGCCGATATATTAGAATTCAAGATGTATAAATAAAATTTATAAACATGGTAAAATATTTATATTTTGTTACCATGGCCTATCTTTTCTATGAAGTACAAGAGTAAAGTGTGCTTCAAAAGATTTCAAGGGCAAAATGTGAATATACATTATAAAGAGCCTCTAAAAATAATTGATTTTTGAATTTTAATCAAAATAGTTGGAACGAGTTTTGAGAAAATCAAAACTGTGCTAATTCAATTGAAATAAATTGAAAGGGGTAGCGAGCCATTCACCTACAAGACAAGAGGCGAATTCTCTACCACTGGGTTATAGCCCCTCATTCTCTCTTTATAAGATGCACTCTTCTAAGGTTTATTTCTTCTTTTACAGTAATCTTCCCTTTCAAATTTTCAGAGAAATAACCAAATGCACATCGAGGCATACATTTAAGAATTATAAATTTAAATTCATTTGACTTTCTTATTTTTTTTTTTTTGTATAAATAATTTATTTAATCAAATCATAAGTTCTTTCACAACATAGACAACTTCCGGGATCTTAGTAAAAACTTCACAACATCAAAGACTACTTTTCAAAATTAAAAAATATGATCTGGACCGCCTTTAAGATATTTAAATCAAACAATGAATTATCTTGGCAATCTTTAATCAACGAATCAGTTTAGAAATTTTAATAGTTTCAACTAACGCCCATTTTCACTTTACTTGAGTAATTTTATTTTTTTATTGCCGAAATATCAAAAAACAAAGACAAACACCTGCTCTTGGCAAATATTATCCGTATAGAGTAATAATCGAGATAAAATCAAAGATAAGAACTTAATAACACAGGGTTATTTAAAATAGGTGGAGATTCTTGAGTACCGAACAATAACGTAAATATTATCACACCTCTACATGTTCAATAAAAAATCTTTTTTAATTCGAGTATAGAAATAAGCGATGCATTGAATTTCGTAACCTATTCATTTCTGATTGCTCTTCATTTTCAAATTAACTATTATTTCCTTATAATGATCCAAATAATTTATTCTATAGCTAGTTTGAGATGATTATATGAAAAAATAAATCAATATCGTGATTGGTTCGATATTACGATAAATATATATAATTATTTGTTATAATAAAATGAAGTCATTTTTTCTCTGGACCGCAAAAAATAAGATTTTCTCTATGAGATTTTCTATTATCTTAGATCTCATTTATTTCTTTTTTTTTTATCAATATCAAAATTATATAGATAAAAGGTGAATTTAGTATATATTGAGAAATTAATTCTTTAAAGTATATTATTTAGGTTTTGAATTGGATCATAAATTAATTATCTATTATGAAACATATATACGTATATGTATCAAAAGAGATTTAATCAATGATTAATCATTCTTTGAATTTTAAAACTACATATTCAATCAAAAATTTTTTTATCTGTGTAATTCGAATAAAAAAAAATTTACTTAGCCTATATTTAATACTTTAAGATTTAATCTTAACCTTGAAATGAAAAAAATGAGGCAATCATGGGTGTTAAACCCATTTAAAAAGTGGATTTAAGGGTTCGATTTCGACGAGGGCTTCAATTTAAAAGGTTTAAGATAAAGTCATAAAAATTTCAAAATTATATTTTGAAAGCACCACTATACGGTTTTTACTTTCTCTTACCTCTATATATATGTTAAATATATATATATATAGAGAGAGAGAAAGTATTGGATTCATGTCGAAAATTCGATGTCGAGATTTTTATGGATCTTCACGTTTTGAGGTCCCCTGAATCCAAAAAAGTGGTTTTCTCGACATGGTCTGTGTGTGTGTCTGTGTGTCTGTGAACAAAATATCTCAAGAACTGAAAGAGCTAGGAGGTTGAAATTTTATATTTAAGTTAGGCACCCCCATGGGACGTGACACGAAGCTTTTGAACAAAATCGACCAAAGAGTACTAGTACTTTACTGATGCACTTTTTCAGGTTTTTTCGATTTTCTCTAAATTTGCTCCAACGATTTTTTTTTTTAATTCAAAAATCAATTATTTTTTTTAGATTCTCTTTAAAATGTCTATTCTCATTTTGCCATTGAAATCTTCTGGAGACCACTTTACTCTTATACTTTATAGAAAAAATAGGAGAAATGTTTGCTATGGAAACAAAATATAAATATTTTGCCGTACTTATAAATTGTACATCTTGCAAATCGAATGTACTGTCGGAACTAAATATATGTTGACACAAAAAAATCTGGTGTGCTGTGCGTCAGTCACACCAGGTTTTTTTTATTGATTTTATAAAAGAAGATGGAAATTTTGATTGTAATTCTCTTCCACCTTTGTAGCTTGAAAGTTGCCATATATATTAAAAGGTAAGAGAAAGTAAAAAAATCCAAAGGATATTAGGATCAATTGGTTATTAAAAGTCGAAAATTTTGTATAAAACTTTATTTGATCCCATTCGAGGCTTTAACTTTGCCACTCACTGTGCTATACTCAGGGATGGGCAAAATCTTTTAAAAAGGATTAGTGACCCGATCCGGTGATCCGACAAGCTCGGACGGGTCGCTGTTCCGATATCCGATCGAAACTTGATTTTTAGGCGTTTGAATGAATCAAAAGCATATAAATATTTATTAAAAAGTAATATATTTTAAAGGAATGGCAATCCTTTGAAAAGGATCGCAAAAATCCAGGATTGCTAATCCTTCGAAAGAGTTTTTGGATTAAAATCCAAAAGGATCGCGATCATACCCATTCCTGGTTGTACTAAACCTCGGTACATTATTAAATAATTTAATGTATTTTAAATGATTAATTTTAAACGGGTAACCGTTGGCTCAAATTGAAACATTATGATTTAATAGGAGAATAAAATTCAGGAATGATACACAAGGTTTTTTTTTGTTTCAATGATTTATTTATTTAACATTAACACTTTATACGTATTTCGACACCATATGTGTCATCATCGGAAGTGAATTACATACTTTAAATATTTTAAATGATTCCCAAGATAATATGTTTCAAGTTTTTATTGGTGAAATAATACACTTTATATATGGACCGTTTATTTTGAAAGTGGTATAAGTCCTTTTTCTAATGTTTCGAGAAAATGAAAGGTTAACATATCTGTTTATTAAAAAAATCTATTTACCGACCAATTTTTAATTGTACAAAACATAGGAATTTTTTAAGAAATTTGCCACTAGCTAGTTATATATAGAAAATTTACATTAATTTAAGCATAAATTATGTGATATCTCATTAAAATTAAAAAAAAAAAAAAACGGATTTACACCACTTTCAAAATAAACGATCCATATATTTTTTACATTGTTGTCAATTTCACAAGTAGAAATTTGTAATTCCAATAAAAACTTGAAACATATGACCTAGTGATTCACTTAAAGTATTGCTTCTACAGGGGTTTAGCAAATGATTAAATTATTTAAGATTTTAAGTTTTTATCTTGAGATTTGAAAAAATAGGCATTTGTAGAAGTTGAAACCCACTACTGTAGGCCTATACCATGTTATAAAGATATATGCTGGGTAAAAAGTCTTTAATTATAAATTTTTAATATATTATTAACATGTGAATACATTTATTTTAAAAAAGACGCGACCGAGAGAAGAAACAAACGGGCATAAAAATATAAAGATATCAATTCGGTGTGAGTTAACTTCGCTCAGGGACTCACAACTTTAAGTACGAGAATATTTATTTGAGCTTAGACTTAGGCATTTCTTCCGAATTGATATCTTTATATTTTTATGCCCGTTTGTTTCTTCTCTCGGTCGCGTATTTTTTTTTTTTTACCGAGCCCGCATTCCAGAGGAATAAAACTAATTATAAAAAAATATCGGACTCAAATCAAGACCTTTATTCTAACGGCACTGAACCCATTTAGACTCCATTCAAATTTATGGTATTTCATTATTTAAATAACTTTTGATTTGATTTTGTTCACGCTTCATGATAATTTTTATTATGATTTTTACTTATTATTATGATCACATTTTAAACGTGTTTTCAACATTCACATTTTTAAATCTCTTTTTATGACTTTCAACCTAGATGCCTAGGGTCAGTAAAAACTTAGGGAGTTATCTTGCCCTATATCTCGGAAATGTTAAAAAAAAACTCATAAATATTGTACACGTGAACAGTATTTATTATTATTATTATCTGAGAAAACAATGTGAATTATTTGTATTAACTCTAAACGATTATAAGATGAAAAAATCAAAGGACTTCTTTCAGCCCGAAATATTTCCCGACGTTTCGGGGAATAAACATCACCTATCTTCAGTGATTTTAAGTTGTTATGCATCTGAATGAAACGGGAACTTCCATGCAAATTATTCAGAGGAGTAACGTGTCGGTTATCAGATTGGGCCATCTTCAGAGCTGGGATTGTCAAAATGACTTTTAGGACTTTTTCGAATCAACATTATTAGAACTATATATTGATACAATTAATAATTATATCATCTGAAGAAAATTCCCTTTTCAGAATTCGAACGAGAGAGTGTGACAAAATTTAAAAATTCGGAATGTCAAAATTTTAAATTGATATAAAATTTGAAGAATCAAAATATTAAAATCTGGCTAAACCTTCTTCTTTCTTTGCCTTTATTATTCCCGCAGTCTGGGGTCGGCGGTAAAAGGGGTCGGCAGAATGGGTTTTTGCGACCGGAGGAAATAGAACAGGCCGGCCCGTCGCACGGTCTGACGCCTGTTGAAAATATAGAAGGAAGGGACAGACATGTAAAGAATAGAAAGGCTGCCAGTTCCAGCTCGGGTAGCTCGTGGTCGCCATCCACGTACCCACAAGATGTGGGCCCCTGAGCAAAAAAACCTATGAAAATGCAATTTCTTTTATTAGAAGACAGCATCTTATTCAACCAACCAACAACGCCTGCTAGCACAGGCAACCCGCCACACATTATTGAATAAATATTCTCGTAATAACAATCATTTAGAGTCATTTCATTTCAAATCAACACAGCTCCCAACCCGACCATCTCCGATTTTGATGAAATTTGGTGTATTCATTGTACATGATGAGAGAATGAAAAATGCCAAATTACAGAATTGTAGCACAAGTAGAACAAAAGTTATGGCCCCCCAAAATTTGAAAAATTTCGGAAAATTTCAAAATCTTTGCAGACAAAAACGGCTGTAACTTCTGTTCTAATAAGGATAGAACTATGAAACAAGTATTTTTGGAAAGGTCTTGAAACAGGCTTTAAAATGATGTACAACATGATCACATTCCAACAATGAAAATAATTAAGGTCATTGACTTTAACCTTTGACCTTGAATATCTCAAAACATGTCACCTCCAAAATTGATGAAAAAAATATATATGCTTCCTCATTTTATGATAAGCAACATATTAAAATTTCATTTGGGACCACGTTGGGATTAGGAGATAAAAATTCATATGTAAAGCTATCTGATGCAAAAATTCACTACAAAGCATATGTTGAGTACAAAAGATTGCATAAAATATTAACCAATCACAGTTAAGCTGAAAATCTGAATAGTCCTTAGGCGTCGGACGTGGGGGGACATGGGGGGGAGCAGAGGACATCCCCCCCGGGATTATCCAGGGGAGGAAGCCAAAATCTTATATATCTGGTAGTTGGTTAGCCTATATTACACAGGACAACAAAAAAGACCTTTTTTTTTTGTTGGCTGAGAATTTGAAGCTATTTCTGGGTATTTGGGTCGCGCTGATTCCAAAAATGCTATCAGTTTTGCCCCATCACGTCAGATTTTAGAGCTATAGAGAAACCAAAATTTTAATAGAAAATATGCTCTAAAGCGGCTCTAATTTTATATTACCTGTTTTTTTTTTAGGCGACACCCTTTAAAAATATGCATATAGTTATAATACATATAAATTGGAAGTTTCAGCCGAATCGGAGGTCATTTAGACGCGCCGCAAACGGCTAAAAGTTTAGAAAAATCGAAATTTTTCAGTTTTTTTTGCTTTGGTCACCCCTAATACAATTTTGGGTATCCCTGAATGAAAAAACAAATATTTACGATATTCTATAGTTGTATTAGAGTGAGGTGGATAGCTGAGTAGATATTGTAGTAAGGAAGAAAGAAAAGAGCGATTGCAGCTAAGTTTATTTCGTTAATTTAGCGCTTCAAGCCGACGTTTCGGTCAGATATACGACCATCTTCAGGGCTACAATCAATAACAGAAAGGAGCGAGTGAGTTTACAGTTAAAAAAAGGAAGAAATTTTGTTTTCTTACATCACATGCGCACAAATTGACAATTATAATGAAATTAATGATAAATTAAAAGGTACAAGTTACATACAAGGTTCTATATTCTATAGTTCTTTAGCTTTCTAAAAATTATTCATTCGTAAAAATCTGTTAATTATTAAGGAAATTATGAACAAAAACGTTCATTTGAACAAAGTTCATTTTTCCGACCAGTGAGTGTACTTGTGTTTTTCTTTGCTGACGTTTTTGTTCATAATTTCCTTAATAATTAACAGATTTTTACGAATGAATAATTTTTAGAAAGCTAAAGAACTATAGAATATCGTAAATATATGTTTTTTCATTCAGGGATACCCAAAATTGTATTAGGGGTGACTAAAGCAAAAAAACTGAAAAATTTCGATTTTTCTAAACTTTTAGCCGTTTGCGGCGCGTCTAAATGACCTCCGATTCGGCTGAAACTTCCAATTTATATGTATTATAACTATATGCATATTTTTAAAGGGTGTCGCCTAAAAAAAAACAGGTAATATAAAATTAGAGCCGCTTTAGAGCACATTTTCTATTAAAATTTTGGTTTCTCTATAGCTCTAAAATCTGACGTGATGGGGCAAAACTGATAGCATTTTTGGAATCAGCGCGACCCAAATACCCAGAAATAGCTTCAAATTCTCAGCCAACAAAAAAAAAAGGTCTTTTTTGTTGTCCTGTGTAATATAGGCTAACCAACTACCAGATATATAAGATTTTGGCTTCCTCCCCTGGATAATCCCGGGGGGGGGGGGGGGGGAGGTGTCCTCTGCTCCCCCCATGTCCCCCCACGTCCGACGCCTAAGGACTATTCAGATTTTCAGCTTAACTGTGATTGGTTAATATTTTATGCAATCTTTTGCACTCAACATATGCTTTGTAGTGAATTTTTGCATCAGATAGCTTTACATATGAATTTTTATCTCCTAATCCCAACGTGGTCCCAAAATGAAATTTTAATATGTTGCTTATCATAAAATGAGGAAGCATATATATTTTTTTCATCAATTTTGGAGGTGACATGTTTTGAGATATTCAAGGTCAAAGGTTAAAGTCAATGACCTTAATTATTTTCATTGTTGGAATGTGATCATGTTGTACATCATTTTAAAGCCTGTTTCAAGACCTTTCCAAAAATACTTGTTTCATAGTTCTATCCTTATTAGAACAGAAGTTACAGCCGTTTTTGTCTGCAAAGATTTTGAAATTTTCCGAAATTTTTCAAATTTTGGGGGGCCATAACTTTGTTCTACTTGTGCTACAATTCTGTAATTTGGCATTTTTCATTCTCTCATCATGTACAATGAATACACCAAATTTCATCAAAATCGGAGATGGTCGGGTTGAAAATGGTACTTTTCTGTGTTGATTTGAAATGAAATGACTCTTTATGAGAATGAATATAATTAATTATTATATAATAGTGTTTTTTTGGATACTCAAGAAGGTCCTTTGGGGAAATTTTTATAGATCTCTTCGCCATTTCGACATAATCTCATCTCTCATTTTTTTTTTTTCAATTCTTTAAAATTTTACTAACAGATGTTTTAGTTTTCCACCATCCACGGGTTCCGAGAAAACTGAAGACTACATATTTACTTGTAAGGTATCCATTTATTCCTTACAGTGGCGTAGCGAGCTTAACTCGCGCCCGGGGCACAATACATTTTTAGCGCCCCCCCCCCCCCCATTCGAAAACCATATAATATTATATTGTAAAATATAGGTCTACTCGCAAATTAATAAATAAATAAATGAAATAAAATCATAGGCTCAAGCTAGGCTTTAAATTTGAGACAAAAAATGTAGAAATTTTTACTTTCTCTTACGTCTATATATCTTTATATATGTAGAGAGAAAATATTGGATTCATGTCAAAAATTCGATGTCGAGATTTTGATGGAAATACACGTTTTGAGGTCACCTGAATCCAAAAAAGTTTTCGCGACATGGTCTGTTTGTGTTCAATTTAAAGGAGGAATTGAGCTACGAGGTTGAAATTTTATATTTAACAAATATTAACAAATATTAACAAGGTTTATATTTAAGTTAGGCACTCCCTCCCCTAAGGGCGTGAAAATAAGCTTTTAATCAAAATCGGCCAAAAAGTACTAGTACTTTACTGATGCACTTTTTCAGTTTTTTTTTTTTTTTCGATTTTCTCAAAATTCGCTCCAACCCTTTGTGAGTCGCGAAAAGGGGATTTCGAGAAAAGTGGGAAAAACTAAAAAGCTACATCACTAAAGTACTAGTACTCAAAGTCTGCCAAAGACAAAACATAATAGTATAAGATAGGATAAGAATAAGATAAATGTTGAATATTTAGGTAATTGTTGGAAGAACGTTATTGAAATTAATATTCATCAGCTTGCAGTACACTTATTTTATTCCACTTTTATAAGTTAAAGCTTCGTCACAAATTGTCTTCAGGTTTACTAGGAAATCGAATCCAGGATCTTAATTTGCTTTGCTTTGGCCAAGAGCTAATCGCGTATCGTGAGGCAAATGAAGTACGCCGAGTCTCGAATAGTCTAGAGTTCCTGGGTTCGAACCAGAGGCCAGACGAATATTTAATTCGCCACTATCACTAGATGAACTTTTCCTCCCACGATCCCGGATGATGATCAATCAATAGTTTTTTTTTTTTATATTAAACTTGTTTTTAATTTTTAGAAAGTATTTTTTTTTTTAATTAAAAAAAAAAACTTAAATAGTTTACTCATAAGTCCTTGACAATTTGCACCGTGGGGGTGGAGTTTCCTCCTACGCTACTGCACCAAATACCAAATTTTATGCTTGGTAGAAATATAAGCTTTTCTCATAAATTTCGGCAATAAAACAACCATTTCGTATTATTTCGCGATAGTTTTAAAATAAAATTATTCTCTTCATAAAGTGAATCATGGAAATAAACAGGTATGGCAAGTCCAAGGATTTATTTAAGTCAATTGAGATTGTAAAGTACTTAACCAGAACGTGGGAGAGAAAGAGCGAGCTATAGCATATATAAAAAAGAAAAAAAAAATACTATCCTCCCATTAATTTTTATCTAGTTAAATATTTTTCTATCCTTTTATGTAGCATCGCATTATAAAATAAAATAAAAAATTTATTCTCTAACATTAATTTACATTTTTCATATTTGTTATTCTAGATTATTATTAATTTTACTTCCACATTATCTTTATATATAAAAGGGGAAATCAATTTTATTATATTTTTTATATTCATACTATATCTTTATAAAAAAAAATAGACAACAAAGTTAAAAAAAACTTTCCGGATTTTCTTAAATAGGCCGTAACATAAATATAGTGTTTATTTAATTATTTTTGTAGTTTAAGAATTATTTCAGTATATGAGGCCATTTATGGAACGTGAAACGAATTCTTGACTCCTACCACTTATGGTATCGTTATATTTTACAAGTAATTTTTAGCCCCCCCCACCCCCGTGGCCGAAATAGAAATGTTATGAGCAGGGGCGGCGCGTCCACTAGGCAAACTAGGCGGCCGCCTAGGGCGGCAACCTGAAGAGGGTGGCAAAAATACAAAAAGAAAAAAATTTTGGTACCGCAAACGGCACCCGAAAAAATTAGGTTCCGCGGGCGGCCAAAAAAATTTTGGTTCCGCGGGCGGCAAAAATTTAGTGTCTCTAAAAAAAGGTAAAAAATTTTTTAAGGAGGGGGCGGCAAATTAAATTTTTAAAGTTTTTTTTGGGGGGGGGGCGCAAAAAAATATCTTGCCTAGGGCGGCAGAATAGCTTGCGCCGGCCCTGGTTATGAGAGAACTCTTGCCTTTAATAAATTTAAAATTCCTTTTTTTCATAAAACGGAATTCTCTGTTTATTTATTTTTTTTTTCTGAATGACTGCAGAACATAAGAATTTCAAGACCTTCACTTGTTATTTACTGACTCCTCCCTGATTCTACATCCCTGCTGGGTGGGTCACCTCTCTTACTGTAAATACCAGGAAAAAGGAATTACTCTCTCTCTCTGTCTCTTTCTCTGATTCATTGAGAGCTTTATTTTTAACGACAGTGCAGAGTGTCTGTCTGTTTCATTAACTTCTAGTTGGAAAAACATAATTACAAAAAATAATATACATAAACAACATATTTATAAAAATCTGGTGTGACAAGCACAAAACACAACTGGCGACTGGTCGCACAGCACACAACTTTCTCTTACCTTCGGTAAACGAAATTTGTGTTTTGTGCTTGTCACACCATAATTTTATAAATATGTTGTTTATGTATATTATTTTTTGTAATTATGTTTTTTCAACTAGAAGTTGTTGTTTTTTGTGTCGACATATGTTTAGTTTCAAGATGTAAAATTTATAAGTATGGGAAAATATTTAGGCCTTTATTTTCTAAAATCTAAAATCAAAAATCCAAAAAATAAGATTTTTGAATTTTAATCAAAATAGTTGTAGCAAATTTTGAGAAAAATTACATCAGTAAAGTACTAGTTCTCTTTGGCCGATTTTGATCAAAAGCTTCGTGTTACATCCCAACTTAAAAATAAAATTTCAACCTCCTAGCTCTTTTCATTCTTGAGATATATTGTTCACACACACACACACAGAGACAGACCATGTAGTAAAAACCACTTTTTTGGATTCAGGGGACCTCAAAACGTGTATATCCATCAAAATCTCGACATCGAATTTTTGACATGAATCCAATACTTTCTCTCTATATTTATATGTATATTAACATATATAGAGGTAAAAGCAGGGGCGTAACTACATTGATCTGCCCCCCCCCTCCCCCCACAAATACAAAAATGTCACCCCCCCCCAAAAAAACCTGGTGTGACATAAGGCACAGCCCACAACTTTCTCTTGTTTTCGGTAATCGAAAGTTGAGTACTGTCCATTGACATTGGCACTATGGAAGGAAGAGCCGGAAAATGAATTTGAAAAATCTAAAATACATCAGTAAAATGTACTACAAACTTAACGAAAAATTTTATTGAAATACTTTTTAAAAATCATCTAAAAAATAGGTCTTAGAAATATTTGAAAATATCACCTTATATTTTTATTTAATAAAAAATTGTTGAAAATTTAGCGTTAACGACCAATTTGCGGAACCCACTTTTTTGGATTCAGGCGACCTCAAAAACATGTATTTCCATCAAAATCTCGACATCAAATTTTTGACTTGATACTTTCTCCCTATATATTACATATATAGGTAAGAGAAATTAAAAATTGGTTTATTTTTAAAGAACAAATATTCAAATTGAAAATTATCTAAATTGTTAAATCCTTGCGCTTTGAATAAATTTTTTAACTAGGCTTACATTTTAGTTTCATTTAAAAGAATAGAAGGGATTTGCAAATTCACGTATATAGATCTGACTTTGACCGATTTCTAATAAAAAAAAGTCAAGGTCGTTCAACTTCCGTCTGCATAAGAAATTGCATTTGGCTCCAGGCTCGTTCGCCTCCTTTAATTATAAATGACTTTTCATGCCCGCTCCAAATGAAAGGTGATTGATGGAATTTATACCGTGCAGTGATTATTTTAACCCTAAAAATATTATATAATTTTATTTATTCGAGTGCACGCGAAAATAGAATAAAGAATCTTGCAAAGTTGAGTTAAACCCAACGCCACATATTTTATAGGCTCCTGGAAAGACGAAAAATAAACTTGGACCTAGCCAAGGGAAAAGACTGCAAATAAATTATATCTATGAAGTAATAGTTTTTGAATGTCCTCAAAACCAATCTAAACATTGACTCTATTCCATTTTTTATAACGAGTTCTATTCTATGCAAATAGGCTTATTTTTCTTCCACTTTTGCAATGAGAAAATTCATTTCATATTGTGTTATGAAATGATCTCAAACTTTTTTTTTTATGAAACATTTATCGCGTTTTAATATGTCGAATTAAATCCATTCGTCACTTGTTTTATTTAATGAAATTTGATATTATTTAAACTCTGGTGTTCCTCACGACCTTAAGATCATCTCCCTTCTAATGGGGATATATACTGATCAGTCTTTATGAGCTGCATCAAACAATTTATACCATTAATGATATTATTATTTATTGTAAATGCCTCTCATATTGATATAAGGTGATCACACGTCCCGATTTTGGCGGAATAGTCCCGCTTTATGGAGAAGTGCCCCGGGTCCCGGGGTTTTTAAAAATGTCCCGCTTTTTCGAAAAGATTGGACGAGACTCGTATACTAGAAAATCTGGTGTGACTGTCGCACAGCACACAACTTTCTCTTACCTTCGGTAGTCGAAAGTTGTGTTCTGTGCTTGTCACGCCAGATTTTTCGTGTTGACATATATATTTAGTTTCCGCCGATATATTAGAATTCAAGATGTAAAATTTTTAAGTATAGAAAAATATTTATATTTTGTTACCATGGCCATCATTTCTCCTATCTTTTTCTTATGAAGTACAAGAGTAAAGTGGTCTTCAGAAGATTTCAATGGCAAAATGAGAATATATATTTTAGAGAGCATCTAAAAAATAATTTGTTTTTGAAATTTAATCAAAATCGTTGGAGCAAATTTTGAGAAAAAAACTGAAAAATCACTCGGGAAAGTACTAGTACTTTTTGACCCATTTTGATCAAAAGCTTATTTTCACGCCCAAGGGCTGTGTCTAACTTTAATATAAAGTTATTAATTCAATAATAACACAATTCTCCTTACAGCCAAAATTATTCCTCAAATTCTATCGCACCTGGGCAAATATCTATCCTTCCCCTTAGGCGGGCCCTGACTATAGGTGGAAGAGTATCTAAAAAATAATTGATTATTGAATTTTAATCAAAACTGTTGGAGCGAATTTTGAGAAAATCGAAAAAAACTGAAAAACTACATCAGTAAAGTACTAGTACTTTTTGGCTGATTTTGATAAAAAACTTATTTTCACGCCGTTCAGGTGGATGGCTAACTTAAATATAAAATTTCACCCTCCTAGTTCAATTCCTTCATGCTTTAAATTGAACTAAGACACACCCAGACAGGCAGACAGACAGACCATGTCGCGAAAACCACTTTTTGGATTCAGGAGACCTCAAAACGTTAAGATCCATCAAAATCTCGACATCGAATTTTTGACATGAATCCAATACGGTACTTTCTCTATATACAGGGTTATTTGTAATTCGATGTGTTCCAGCCAGGATTAGATAGAAGGGCAAAAATGCTACAAATTTAACCCCTCAATGTATAGCCGAAAGTTAGAAGTTTGTGAGATATTCAAGAAAAATCATTTTTTTTAGAAATATCCCATTTTTGACTCTAACGACGAGTTAAAAAAAAAAAAACTGTTGATTCAATGTTAGCTATGTATTTTTTTATTAGTAAGTGAGTTAGTAATAACTAGAGACCGGATTCCTATGCAATTGCATATTCTATTTGCTAATAGGTACATCACTGAAAACCAATTTTCTATCCGAATCATGCCCCCTTGGAGCTAGGGTTCAAATTCTATATTGCATATTTTTGCATATTTGGCCAATATTGCATAAAGTTGCATATTTAAAGCTTTTTGGATATTTTAAATTTTTTTTCAAAAGTTCCATTTTATTTTAATTTTTTAATTTTTTTTTTCTAAAAACAAAAAAAAAAAAAAATTAAACGAAAAAAAAAATTTAAATCCTTTTATTACATTGTAAAAAATAAATAACTATATATTTTTTTTATTCTTTATATCCTCTTTTAAGAAATAAATTTAGTTTTGCTAGAATTTTCGTTGGATGAATATCAAGTCAGTTGTGTTCATAGTTCGAAGTCAAATTAATTAAAGAAAAAAAATGCCAAAACAGGGGTCCTCGTTTGCTTCAAAAATTTCGCAATGGATTGCTCCCTATGAAAAGGATAAAATATTTACGACTGAACGTAATGTTGTTTTTTGCAATCCATGCGGAAAAAAATTTCGAGCTATCGGAAGTCGCAAGTTGATCAACACGTCAAAACAGGTATGTCGTTTAATTAGGTTTTTATTTCTTTAATTACAAATCGAGCCTTATTTTGTAGACTTACATTTGGCCAGCGTCAAACGTAAAGATGTCAAAACTCAGCAACTCTTAACTTCTATGCGTGGTATAGCTGAACAAACAATATTTTTTGAAGATTTGTGTCATGCCATGGTGGCTTCTGGAATCCCACTTTGGAATTTGCAAAAGACCCCCTTCAAAGACTTTTTGGCCAAATACACAAATAACAAAATTCCCGACGAAAGCACGTTGAGAAAAAATTATCTACCCATTTGCTATAATAAGACTATAGAGAAAATTAAAAATGAGTTAGTTGATAATTATTTATATTTAATTGTAGATGAAACTACCGACCCTAGGGGTATCTACGTAGCTAATTTATTGGTTGGCGTTTTAAGCCCAAATGGTCCAAAAAATCCATTTTTGGTCTGTTCAAAACATCTTGAAAAAACTAATTATGAGACTATATGTCGATTTATTAATGATGGGCTAAAATTTATTTCAACAGGGTCGATTGAAAACAAAGTATTGCTCATCCCGTACGGAAAAAATGTGGCAAAAAAATATAAGCTTAAAATGTAAGCTAGGTCATATTTTAGGTTATAAGCAAATATATAAGCAAGAATATATAACATTTTAGCGTTTTATTATAAGTTCAAACTTATAAGCCTAGGCTTATATTTTATATTATAATTCTCAGGATATAATCTTACGCTTATAATTTAAATTATAAATTTTAAAATATAATTTATGGTTATAATCTATATATAATATAACCCCTTGTCGATGGCGGGATAATTACCCCTCTACCCCCCTTCTTTCTCTGCTATTTTCGCTTTCTTGATTTATTTTATCTAAAACTCGTAGACATTCACTTTTATAAATCAAAATCTCGAAATTGATAAACGTTTTAAAAATTAAATGATGTTGAATTTTGCATCGTGATATTCCTATCACGATATAAAAATAAGACATAACATTATATGATAAAATTATTTTTAGGTTGACAGCTTTATTTGTAAAAACATAATTTTCTGAAAAAAATTGATTGATAAAAACAATAAATAAAAAAAAAAAAAAAAAAAAAAAAAAAATACAATGCTTTAGATAAATACATACCGGTACATACAAACATTTTTCCCAATTCATTTTTATAATATATAGATTATTTTAACGGTTATTCATGAACTTAAGATTTTTTGTGAATCATATCCTTTCCGGGACTCTCCCGGTACACAGACAAAAAATTTACGCCGTTATTTTAGAATTCAAAATGTAAATAAATAAAAAATCGTAAACATGGGAAAATATTTATATTTTCTTACTATGGCAACTATTTCTCCTAATTTTTATTTTTTTCTTATTTTACCGGTTAATTATTAATAAGTACCCTCGTAAGAAACTAAAGAGTCACTGTACCATCATGAATATGTATAATGCAGTCATATTTGCGAATATAATTACAATTATAATAAAAAATTATATCTTTGGATATACTATAATATAATCCAAAATATAATTTCCGAGACATATAAAAAGTTATATCTATTGGTTATAATTCAAATTATATCCGATTATAATTTTTCTTATAAGTTAATATATAATTTGAAGAATATAAGTTTCAGGTCATATTTCTGCTTATAAGTGAAGATATAAGCAATTATAAGTGCTTATATTCGCTTATATTTTAGGGCATATACTATTTTCGTACGGGATGCCTGCAATCGCCTAGCGGAAAAAATAAGAGAAATTTTTCCTCATATAAATAAATTAATAAACAACGGCAAAAATATGCCCCTATCACATTTGTTGATGTGGAACGATCATTTTCAAAATATAAAACTTTATTAAGCGATAAACGCTATAATTTTAAAGAAGTTAATTTTGAAATGCTTTTAGTTGTAAATTACATTGCAAATTAAAAGCAATGATCTTGATCTCCTCATGAAAGCCGAAAGCAATTAAAGAAAAATTATTCTCTTTTTTTCGCTTTATTTAATACAATTGTCGACGTTTCGGCCAATTTTTCCTGCCTTCATCAGGACAATTGTTGTTGACTCGAGATTAGAGGGGCTCTTGGCAACTCCTGACATAACTGTTGGTGCGATCAGCATTAGGGCAAATGTTATGTTTGCCAAGAGCCCCTCTAAGCTCGAGTCAATAACATTTGTCTTGATGAAGCCCGGAAAAATCGACCGAAACGTCGACAATTGTATTAAATAAAGCGAAAAAAGAGAAATAATTTTTCTTTAATTGCTTCCGGCTCCCCTTACTCTCCTCATTGTTAATTTTAATTATACGTTCAGTTACAAATTAAAAGTTAGTTTCTCAGAAATATTACGTTTTTTTTTTTTTATAAAGTGTTTATTTTGTTAAATAATATTTAGTACAAGTTGAGTAGAGCGCGGCTTCGCCGCGCCATTCCTAACTTGGCCCTGGCGGGCGGCGTCTCGGGACGTGATCAGTAGTTTTCCCCTTAATTTTAAAGCCCATATGGTTTTTGCCCAAATGAAAATACACTGAATCAAGTTTAAAATAATTGAATATTCGCCCTGCCCGGCCTGTGGGTTTTGAAGACCATGAAAAAATTATGGGCGGGTAGCAAGTCTAAATTTCACTTTAATAAACTGATTAGGAGGACGGGCATGCAAATGAAATCGGACGGGCAAGGACCTATTAAAAAATAAAGGGTCGGACTAAGCCGAGCGCACAACTATGCCCACCCACTATTCAAGAAAATAATATATTGCCCTCCCCCCTAGAGCCCCCTAATGGTCCGATGGTATACATATTATATATCATTTTACTCAAAAGAAATTCTAGTTTCTGAATATTTCTGAATATATAAAAAAAATTATAGGTTATGTAAGAAAAAAATATTTGCCCCCCCTAGAGCTCCCCCTAATGGTCCCATGTTATACATATTATATATCATTTTACTCAGGAGGAAGTCTTGTTTCTGAATATATAAAAAAAAGTATAGGTTATGTAAGAAAAAATATTTGCCCATCCCCCTAATGGTCCGATGTTTACCAAAAGCTTTTCGCTTCTTGGCCTCTACCCCTAGTTTATGGGTGCAAAATTTCAAAACAATTGAACAAATAGTTTCTGAGTTTTCGTTGACGAAAAAATTTACCACAGACACACACACACACACACACACACACAGACATAATTCCAAAAACAACTTAAATGGATTCACGGGACCTCAAAACGAATTTTGGCAGCTTCAGAAAAATTTCGATTTTTTTTACGATTACATTAACTTTACCTCAACCTACGGTTGATGGGCAAAGTTAAAAATAAACAATTTTAAAATATTTCTTTTTTCTGACATCTGAAAAAGTTTATTTTTTATTATAAATTTAAATATGTAAAAAAAATTAAATATTTTTAAATAATTTTTTTTTTATTTGACGTATTATTTAAAACGTTTTATTAAATAAAAGAAATTTTATAAAATGTATGATTCAGGGTTATCATACATCGACAAAGTCTTAAATGGCCTAAGTTGCCGAAAAGACTGTGTGAATGTGAGTGTGAATGAGAAAAAAGTGTGAATGTTTAAAAAAAAAAAAATTCCTAGACATTCATTCATTCATTCACTAAATTTTCGTCGGTACGGGAGGGTTTGAAAAATTTCCGGGTCTGAAGAATGGTAAAAATACCCGCCGCTAAATAAAAAAAATAAGAATATGAGCCAAATGAAACGTTGTGGTCGTGGAAGGCTCTATGAGGGAATGAATTGAAAATGATTTTTTTGCTATGTTTTGAAGATATCTAAAGAAAAAATTGAAATAATCTATAATTTCGTTCATTTTAGATACTAAGCCATGCCTGAGAATACTGAAATGTGGATCATTCAGAGCAATCAAACAAAAAAAAATTTCTTACATTTTAGAAGTGGTTTTAAATACCCTAAACAATGTCTGAATTAAATGAAATGGTATTCATTTTTTACAAAATTTAATCTAAAATGTGAAAACCTTTGGATATCCAAGATATCTTTTACCATTAAAAAGATATAGCTAAAATTGTATAGAAATATCTCGGAAAAAAAATATCTACTTAAAAGTTTGTCTCGTGATTGACGAATAGATAGTATACTAAAGCATGTCTGAGAATGCTGTAATGGGGCTCATTTGTTTCCAAATTTAATGTAGAATAATACAAAATTATGAGATTTAAGATATCTCTTACCATTCAAAAAATATAGCCGAAAATTGAAAGAAACTCTTCAAACAAACAAACAAAAAATAAAAATTTCTTCCATTTTTAGAAAAAGTTTAAAGAACTTAAATAGAGGCTTATCAGATCCAAACCGGGCTCGTTTTATAGGAAATTTAATGTAGATTATAAAAAGTAAATCATATCTAAGACATTGAATATTATTTAAAAAATATGGCCATGAATATGAAAAAAATTAATAAAAAAAAATTTTGTATCACACGCCAAAAGTTGCCCAGCCGCTAAACAATGCCTTAGAATAGTGCAAAGGGTCTCATTCTTTTCCAAATTTAATGTAGAATAATACAAAATTATGAGATTGAAGATATCTCTTATCATTCAAAAAATATAGCCAAAAATGTAAAAAAATAATCGGCTAAAAATGAGTTTTTTGTAATTTAAAAAAAGGGGGTATAACTTTTTCATGATTTTGGATTTTTCTAGTCGTCAGCAGATGGTACTGAATCAAATAAAAAAAACCGCAATTGTCTAGCTTGTCTAAAGACACAGATGTTTAAAAACCATCTCAAAAAATGAAAATTTTCATGTTATTTTTTTTCACACTTGAAAATTAATTAGAAGGGGTTGATGAAAAAAAATGAAATTTACCTGACTCAAAGTATAGGATGTGAGGAACATTTCGCAAAAAAAATTATTGAAATTGGACAATAAATACTGAAGCAAAAAAATAATGAAAATGAACTGAAGCCGCGGCAAAATCATCAAAAATGAGGTTCTTTTTGCACGAATTATTTATATGAGTAAACAAACCTCAAAAATAGTTAAAAGAGCTTTGTCATTTTCAAAATTTAATGCAGATTATTGACTAATTCAGATATTGAAGATATCTTTAACCGTTTAGAAGATATGAGTGAAAAAATGAAAAAATATCGTGAAATTTTTGAAAAAACATCGAAAAAAATGAGTTTTTCCCCTCTTAAAAAAAAGTGGTACAACTTTTTTAAGATTTTGGATTTTTCTATTTGGTTTTAGACGATTCTGAATCGAATGCAAAAAACCCCATATCTCTAGGTGGTCTAGAAGTACCTTAATCAAAAAACGTCTTTTCAGCTTTATTATAATATAGATATATTTTATAGAAAACTATTTTGTTAAATAAATTAACACATTTGACTGTACTGATATTACTGTTTTTTTTTTTGTTTTGTTTTGTTTTTTTAATTAAATTTAGTTTTTATTGCGAGACCAATTTTTTTTTTTTTTTTTAATCATTTCCTTCCAAAAATAAAACACCATTATTTTTACATCAGTAGAAATCATGATTTACCTTTAATTGGAAGCCATTTACTCAATATTTTTGCCATAAATATATTGCATATTTGGCTGCATATTTTAATACTTTTACTGCATATTATATGGCATATTTAGCGGTTTTTGCTGCATAAAAATCCGGTCTCTAGTAATAACTCTTAATAAGTAATAAAATATTCCAAATCATTGAGAATTTGATTACTACGGCCAAAAATGAATTTGAATTTATTTAATTATTTTACGTTAAGTTTTATTTCGAGTCATCCAGTCAAAAAAAATTCTATGACACCAAATGTACAAACTACTAAAAAACTTGCTCGTTTCATTAGCTATCCAAAAAGGTACAATAGTTAATATTTTTATGAGAGAACCACAATCAAAACTCATTGTAACCTGTTTTATGTAGGATGTATCCAATACAAAAAATCGAATAAATTTGGAAATTTGAAATAAAAAAAGTAAATTGATTAAGTAATATCTTTATTTTTTTCAGGTTCACTTCACTTTGTCATGCAGAAAACATTGTTTTTAATAATGTTATTAACAGTAAATATTAACTATTGTACCTTTTTGGATAGCTAACATATCTTATCCTTGACTCGATCTCAGCGAAGTAGAAAGACCTCAGTTGATAAGACTCAAGTAAGCATTTAAGTTGCCTCATTTTTATAACAGGCCGAGTTAATTTTTTTAGTCAGAGTTCTGCAGTGGGGCATTCCCTTGAGAGATTTTGATCTATCTATAGCATGCAGAAATCGTCAACGCATTCCACCTGCTTATCCAATAATTTTAGGGGCGCCTCTCACTAAAATCTCTAATATGCTTGGTGTGACATTTTAAGGTTGTTAAAATATAGAAAATGTTCGCAGAACCAGGATGATAATATATCTAGGGTGTCACTACATTTTGCAACAACATCCCTCTTCACATTTGTTGAAAATCAATACGGTAGTGTCATTACCGCATATAACGCACAATGCGGCAATTTTTCTTCTCTATGACATCTCTGAGGTCGTTTGTATATAATGAGAACAGTACAGGAGCCATTACTGTTCCCCGAGGGACCCCCACATTTCTCTTCGCCTGAGCCGTGTTGACACTCTCAACCATAGATGTCCTTAAGTTGTGGGATGCTGACAAACTGTCCTCTGTATTTGAGAAAGCTCATAAACCAGTTTAGGGGGTGCCTGGAATTCCCAAGTTATCCAATTTCATCTTGAGCACTCTGTGGTTAACACAGTCAAATGCCTTTCTAATATAGTTATACTTCTTAAGATAGAGGAGAGTTATTCAAGCCGCTAACTTTTTTCGGCCACTATACATACATGGATTAGAAGACGTTCACGTCAGTCAAAAAAAAAAATTGTACTATACAAAAATAATCTAAAGAAAATTACAACAAAAAATGATCTAGTACATAGCTCTCCAACTATACACCTGGGCGTCAAAAAAATGTAACACTTTGTTTCTTCTTAAGGAGACTTGTTCTAATCTACCCTGAGGATACTCTAATTTAAATAAACATTTCTAAGTAAATTTAACACAAATACAAATCATTATGTGGATTTTCATTTTAAGGGGCAAATCAGCATAATATCAATATGTTTTGTTGGATATTAATTTAAAATTTTGTTTTTATAAGAATTATTAATAAAATAGGCAGAGAAAAACTGAAACGGAAATATTATCTGAAAATTTTAGAAATTTTTCGACATTTTTGTCTTTGTTTTATATAAATTGTATTTATTTATTAAAATGATATGAATTTGTGTTAAATTTACTTAGAAATGAATAAGATATTTGATATTAAATGTTTAATAAATTACAGTATCATTAAGATAGATTAGAATAGGTCTTCTGAAGAAGAAACAAAGTGAGACGTTTTTTTAGACCCGCAGTGTATATAGGCCTAATAAATGATGATTGACATTCAAACCATCGAGGGTTTTAAATGTCCATCTGGTCTCTAGTCTCTATTCATTTGTTGAATGTCATCTTCTTTCTAATGGTACGCTATATCGTAATATCAAACCTCTAAGTAGGGAAATACGCCTTCCCTCTCTACGTGGGTGCTCTAATTAGAAATTGCTAAGACAGATCGTTTCCCACCTTGGAGCAAATAACAAATTGACAAACTCTTTAAAGATTTATGAAGACCCAAAAAGAAAAGGAAATGTTTTTCTCCCTCTTCTTTCTCTCTCTCTCTAATTATCTCTCGCCGGGTCCAGCTCCAGAGATGTTAATCACCGAAATCAGATGCCTATCTCACCCATAAATTATCCATCTACGTCAGGGGAATTAATATTTTTTTTTTTTTTTTTTTTTTGGTGGTGAATTATTAAAATAGATCGATCGATCTTGATAGGGCAAAAAAATAAACGGCAACACCTGATAAAGCTACAAATATCTACAATATAAATAAAAATTTCGTCGATGATGGCGGCTTTGAAATATATTGGTGTTCATGTGTGGTCTTCTTGGAATTGAAGCGGACCAGTTGGACGCCATTTGTTCCGTCACACGTTAGGCAACACAAATGACCAGCTCCTCTAATCCTGGCGCTAAATTTTAGGTATTTTTACTTTTGTCTTACCTCTGTATATATGTAATATATATAATATATATGTTGCCCTTTTCCCTTCCCCCCCTATATATGTTAATATATAAGAGAAAGTACGGATCCATGTCAAAAATCCGATTTCGAGGATTTTGTTGGATAAAATCGTCGTTTTGAGTTCCTCTGGATCCAAAAAAAAAAAGTTGTTTTCGCAACATGGTCCGTCAGTCTGTCTGTGAACAAGATATCTCAAGAACGAAAAGAGCTAGGAAGTTGAAATTTTATATTTAAGTTAGGCGCCCCCATGACCCCCTGACACGAAGTTTTTGAACAAAATCGGCCAAAAAGTACTAGTACTTTACTGATGTACTTTTTTTCAGTTTTTTTCGATTTTCTCAAAATTCCCTCCAAGGATTTTTTTTTTAATTCATAAAATCAACTAGTTTTTTAGATGCTCTTTACAAAATGTATATTCTCATTTTGCCGTTGAAATCTTCTGAAGACCACTTTACTCTTGTTCTTCATAGGAAAGATAGAAATGGTTGCCATGGTAACCGAATATCTCCTCTCTCTCTCTCTCTCTCTCACTTGCAAACATTATCGCCTGTCTCTCCGCCCTTCCTCTCTCATAGGCCTAATGTTAATTTCCTATAGGGATTTGTATGTTAATTTCGATTCAAAAGGGGGTCCCCCCCTCGAACCTTTTAGCAAAAATTTTTTCCCGATGTCGAGATTTTGTTGGATATACTCGTTGTTTTGAGGTTCCCTGAATCCAAAAAAGTGGTTTTCGCGTCATGGTCCGTCAGTCTGTCTGTCTGTCTGTCTGTCTGTGAACAAGATATCTCAAGAACGAAAAGAGCTAGGAAGTTGAAATTTTATATTTAAGTTAGGCACCTCCATGACCCCTGACACGAAGTTTTTTGAACAAAATCGGCCAAAAAGTACTAGTACTTTACTGATGCAGTTTTTCATTTTTTTTTTTTTTTTAAACATTCACTCTTTTTTTATTTCTCATTCACACAGTCTTTTCGGATTTATATACTAAATATTTGTCTTTGAGAGGGCTCTCGGGATTCAGGGATATACGCATGGGCGTCCGCAGGGGGGCAACCAGGCACTTGCCCTCCCCCTGGAAAATTAAAATGATACAAAAAAATGTAAAAAGCAAAAAAAAACAACAAAAAACTTTCTCATTATACATCCACCTTGCCGCGGTGAGAAAGCTTTAAATACTAAGAGATGTATAACATTATTAATATCAAAGTACGTTTTTTTAACTTATCTGTAAGTGACTTGCCCCCCCCCCCTGCAAAAAATCCTGCGGACGCCCTTGGATATACGGTGTTTTCAAAATATTTTTGTTTATGGAGGAGGTAGATATTACGGACTAAGGCTAAAGCGGGCCCTAGGCAACATTGTAATTAACGATTTTTTTTTTTTTTTGCGGAACCAAATTTTTTAATCATTTTACCTTTTTTTTTTAGGGGCACGAAATTTTTGCCGTCGTGCGAAAAAAATTTTTTGCGGTTCTAGGTTGCCTAGGCCTTAGTCCGTCCCTGCCCCCCCCCCCACCTCAAAAAAAATTCAATATGTACAAAATGTAAATAAGCCCTCTTCTTCTAGTGACGCGACGCCCCAGGCCCCCAACTGTATCGGTATGCCCCTGTGGACGTGTTCAGAATATTTTGATTAAAATTATCTCGAGATTGGACGATCTCGAATCAAGAGGGGACCGTTATAAGAAAAATTTTAAATTAATGAATAGCCAATATAATTTTACGGGAAATGAGGGAAGTGAACCCTGACATCAAAAGAATTTGTTCCCAACACACTCTCGGTTATGAATAAAAAAAAAAAGACATGAGAAATAAGGAACTAAATGTAACAAACTCGTAAATAGATGGCTCTAAGGGAATCACTTACACACGTGCTAATAAACATGATTCATTTTAGTTACATTGATAAATATTGCTCATTTTTTTTTACTTTTTTTATTTCATTTAACCGTTTACTTCAACTCATGAGAAAAACTTGTCTGCTGCTTTAGAAAATAAAATTTAGAAAGACAAAAAAGCTAAATTTATTTGGACTGAAGGCGTGAGAGTTGATGATAGAAACAGCCATGAAGACTCTTCTCTCCCCCGTTGAACAGGAAAATACTCTTTTAGGGGTGGTAAAAATTGCATTAGGGGTGTCCAAAGCTAATCTGATGTGACTGGTCACAGAACACAACTTGCACAAGTTGTGCACCGCGCTGGTCACACCAGATTTTTTTGTTTTGAGATATATTTAGTTTCACAGAGCACCTTAGTTTAAAATTTACGTTGACAGCTTAAAATAAACTATGGTTATTTTAAAAAATTTTAATTTCATATATGGATAATTTATACACAATAGAGAATCCTAAATAAATACAAAATTTCAAAAATTTTTAGAATGTGTAAAAAGTTTCAAAGGGGACATGTAAATCCCCATATGGGAATTTAAAGTTGGCTCTATGGAAGGAAGAGCCGAAAAGTGAATTTGAAAAATCTGGAATCTTTCCTATGGAGTTCAAGAATAAAGTGTGCTTCAAATAATTTTAAGAGCAAAATGAGAATATACATTTTAAAGAGCATCTAAAAAATAATTGATTTTTGAATTTTAATCAAAATCATTGGAGTAAATTTTGAGAAAATCGAAAAAAACTGAAAAAGTGTATCAGAAAAGTGCTAGTACTCTTTGGCCGATTTTGTTCAAAAGCTTCGTGTCACGTCTCAGGGGGGTACCTAACTTAAATATAAAATTTCAGCCAACGAGCTCAATTTCTTCATGCTTAAAATTAAAAACCTTCTTTTTTAGATTTAGGGGACCTCAAAACGTGTATATCCATCAAAATCTCGAATTTTTGACATGATAGCAATACTTTCTCTCTCTCCCTTAATATATGTATATTTATTAGAGAGAAAACAAAATGAATAGGAGAAAATTTATTTCTGTAGATAGCAGCACCAGACATGATCCATCCTAGAAATCTTTCGAATGAGTCAAAAAGTTTCTAATTCTTAAATATAAAATTAATTCTCATTTTACTTTCCTATACTCGTCGTTTGTTAAGATCATACAATTTAACTCATACATTAAACTCATACAATTTGTTTTGCTCGTTATTTGAATTTCTCTTGATGATAGGTGCTCTTTAAGCGAGGTTCTATTGTATTGGGTTTAGATCTAAATCAAGATCTTCGAACTTTATATCGTATTTTTTTTACATTCTCTTGCCTCTATATATGTTAATATATAGAGAGAGAAAGTATTGGATTCATGTCAAAAATTAGATGTCTGTCTGTGAACAAAATATCTCAAGAACGAAAAGAGCAATGAGGTTGAAATTTTATATTTCTGTTAGGCACTTCCATGGGACATGACATGAAGCTTTTAATCGAAATCGGCCTAAGAAAAATAGTACTTTACTGATGCACTTTTTCAGTTTTTTTGGATTTTCTCAAAATTCGCTCTTACGATTTTGATTAAAATTCAAAAAATCAATTATTTTTTCGATGCTCTTTAAAATGTATATTCTCATTTTGCCATTGAAATCTTTTGAAGACCACTTTACTCTTGTACTCCATAGAAAAGATAGGAGAAATGGTTGCCATGGTAAAAAAATATAAATATATTCCCACACTTATAAATTTTTCATCGCCCTCGGGCTTGGTGTAATTGGTAGCGTGCCTATCTGCTATACCGAAAGTCGCGGGTTCGGATCTCAGGCAGTCCGATGATTTTATTTAAGCCATTTGGATACCAAATGGCTTAAATAGAAATGCCTGAGCCCCCAATATGTATATTAATCAATAACTGATATCATAAAGTCTTAAATAGCCTAAGTTGCCGAAAACACTGTGTGTATGAGTGTGTGAATGTGAGTGTGAATAGGAAAAAAATGTGAGTTGTTAAAAAAAAAAATCTTGAAAATCGAATGTACCGTACTGTCCGGATAATGAGTCAGAGAAAAGGATTTTGTCTTAATATGACCGATTAGAAGACAAAATAATAAAATCAAAAAGAAATTTATTTATAAATTAAAGGTAGTCTCGAGTTGCATAATAATATCGCAATTGAGGTATTAATTTAATAAATTTTTATTGATCTAATTTTATTTTCAGGTTAAAATTAGATATAATAAATAAATAAATGTGTGTGTGTGTGTGTGTTTCTGTTTATAATAATAAAACCCTTCTTTTTTTTTTTTTGCAATTATATAATTTTATTTCTCGCTTTAACGGTACAAAAGGGAGTTGAATTTGTTGTCAGTTACTGCTATTCAAAGAGAGATTTTATTTTTATTTTTATTTTTATTCATTCAAGGTTAGAAGATAGAATACAAAAAAAAAAAAAAAAAAAAATTATTTGTCTCTCTCTCCGTTTTTATGAATTTAATCCTGAAATTTACCTAAACATTTGAATAAATTAATAATCTAAAGTTGATAGTGAATTCATGCTTGGGAATTTTATATGTACAAGCCGATAAAAAGAGAAATGACAGCGTTATTTTAATTATACTAGCTGTGCCGCTTGCCTTCGCTGGCCTCCACGCCTACACTACGCCCTTTGGACCTCTCTCAAATCTGACTTGCCAGCAACCAAATCACGAAAAAAATAAAATAAAATAAAAGATTTTTAAAAAAATGCTTTTATTTAAATTGAACTAAAAAGAGAGAAATAAGAAAGAAATAATTTAATTGTTCTTGTTAAAATTTTTTAATATTTGACTTAAAATAAAAGCGTGGGGCGCTTCGAAGTGATTCCGAGGCTCGCGCCCCACGCTTTTATTTTAAGTCATAAATATTAAAAAATTTTAACAAGAACAATTAAATTATTTCTTTCTTATTTCTCTCTTTTTAGTTCAATTTAAATAAAAGCATTTTTTTAAAAATCTTTTTTTATTTTATTTTTATTTTAAGCTTTTTAGTCTTTTAGTCTTATCAAAAATCATCAATATGATGAAGTACCACATTAGTTTGGCCTGTATTGATTTGGTTCAATTGAAAAATTATGCATTATCATAAAAAAATGACTCGTAAATATCAAAATTCAAAACTATAGTTAATAGGGCCTTATTTGCGTGAGGCTTCAAATAAAGTACCACATTAGTTTGGTCTATTTTGATCAAAACAACCATATAGTGGCGTCATCAAAAATGACTCTTAAGTATTACATTTCACACCTCTAGCCCATCGGGAAGTCTTTTGAAATTACATTAATTCGCGAATGGTTTCAAATAAAGTACCACATTAGTTTGGTCTATTTTGATCAAAACCACCATATAGTGGCGTCATCAAAAATGACTCTTAAGTATTACATTTCACACCTCTAGCCCATCGGGAAGTCTTTTGAAATTACATTAATTCGCGAAGGGTTTCAAATAAAGTACCACATTAGTTTGGTCTATTTTGATCAAAACCACCATATAGTGGCGTCATCAAAAATGACTCTCAAGTATTACATTTCACACCTCTAGCCCATCGGGAAGTCTTTTGAAATTACATTAATTCACGAAGGGTTTCAAATAAAGTACCACATTAGTTTGGTCCATTTTGGTAAAACCAAACTCACAATTTGCGTCATCAAAAATGACTCATAAATATCAAATTTCACACCTCTAGCTCATCGGGAAGTGTCCTTAACAAAGCCATAAAGTTGGTGACCTTGAAAGAGTAAGTTAAATAAAAGCATTTAAAAAAAGACCCAATTTGCTCTAAGAAATTAATCCACCAACTCTTCGGCTTCGCCCCTTCAGGACACCCCGCTACATGCGGCGGACCCTCGCCTTTTATTAATTATGAGAAGAAAAAAATTATTATTACTATTCCAATTCAGTGCCTGCTTGAGGATTTGCTTATATTCATAGAATACATAAATGCAAAGAATACTTAAACATACATTTCCTATGAGAGAAATCGTAACTTTAGGACTTGATAACTCAAGAAGTTATATGAATTTCGGGACAAAAATAATTTTCCTGTAATCCCTAGAAGGTCCTCTTTAAGCATATAAAATTTCATTTCAATATTCCAACGGCAAGTTGGTCAAACAGAGTGTGACAGACAGACAGAGGGAGTCGAACCACGGATCTTTCGATTTGTACTCAGCCCCCAGATCCCTGTCACAAATTAAATAAAAAAAAAAAAAAAAAAACTAGCAAAATAAATATCGTCCAATAAAGGGGAAAAAATAATCACAGTGCATATACAGTATAACTCAGAGTTTGTTGACGTTTCGAGAACTAAACGTCAGATGAATTTCGGGACGAAAATAATTATTCAAGTAAAAGGTGTTCAAAAAAATTCTTAGGACTGCCTCGTTCCAAACTGTCCAGAATGTGGAGCACATAGGCCTATTGGTGGAAATAGGGTTACCTACAAGGAACGAAGATATTTTGAGGTGAGAAAATATATAGATGGAACACTGTAATGTAATGTAGTGAAGAAAATCAATATTCATGAAGAAATATGAAGAAGAAAAATTATGAATAAATACGAAATTATTTTTTTAAGGTGCGCGACTCGAAAAACCGTTAAAACACGATTGACTCGAGGCGGCAAGAGATGGCGTTAGTGTTCCCCATAGAAAAACAAGGGACTTTTTCCATTTCATTCTAGAGCTTCCAGCTAATTAATTAAAGGCAAAAAGATTAATTATTCTTTAACACAATGATTACTAATTTAATTATCTACAACTTATAGAGCTCCTTTTTTTAAAATATCTTTTATTTAATGCGATTAATCTAAAAAAAAATTTATTTTTTCGAAAATCAAAAAAGGGCTTCTATAAGTTGTAGATAATTTAAATAGCTTTAATTTAAAAAAAAAAATTGAGGTCGATAGCTTCAAAATTGTGCCCGCTGGAAAGTCCCAAAATTAGCACCCCGAGACGCGCAACTTAACTTGTATTCTAATTATTGTAATGGTATAAAAGTCAGCAGCTGGTTGCCCTGAAGCATTAATAAATAAATAATTTAATGAAAAAATTCTACAAGCTCAGGATTTGAACAAGGATCTTCTTTGTAGAAGCCGACACCCTAGCCCGCTACACCAGCGAGGCTGCAAAGTAAAAAAAATTTCTTTAATTTTGAATATATATGATTAATTATAGAAAAATAATTGTGAGATTTAATTTGATGTCACCTTAAAAACAATTAATTAATAATAACAGCAACGTGTTGGTGTTAAGAATACACCTGGTCCAGGGATGCTGCTGGCCTCTTGCGTGACCTTGATCCAGAGTTTCGGGCTTGTATATTTGTTGTTTATAGAGCCTGGAGGAGGATAACAAACAGCTGGAGAAAGAGCAGAAACCTGTTTCCCAGGCGCTTTCAAATCCATCACTCAATAACCATTTTCAGATCTTCTCGTTTTTATTACACACAAATAGAAAATATGCAAAGTGGGCATTTTCGTTAGTTTTATTTTTAGGAAATTCTTTTTTTTTTTTTCTTTTTTAATGCCAAGGCATTTATCTCCAAACGAGTTCGAGTTTTTTTTTTTTTGTTTTTGGATGCGACATCTTATTCTCAGGAAGGCTTTTAGTAGGATCAAACTGGAAATGATAAGGCCAGCAGCACGTTATATAATTGAATGTAATAATAATAATAAACTCGAAAAATCTCGAATGTTAATTGTTTGAAGTCGATTCGTTGGCGATTAAAAATCCTTAGGATTTTTTTTTTCCATGTTTATATATTTATTTTACATCTTGAAATCTGAAATCTAATTAACACATGTATATGCCCTGGATACCAAATGACTTAGGGTAATTTCACACCAAGACAACATGGCACTACATGGGCCCATTTCAGATTCAAAAATGCCATCCAAATGCTGATTCCTCATGGCAAACTGATGATAAGTTGATAGAAAGAAAAAAATTTTTATGTACATTGCGGCCGTAAAACTCAAAATTAAAATTTCACTCATTTTCAACGTTCCAGAGTACAATTTTGGAAATTTGTTTACAGTTTGAATAGTTTAATGAAAAAAATTGGTTTCGAGCACTATTCCTAAGGGAA
The DNA here is from genome assembly GCA_023213315.1 of Euborellia annulipes. NCBI lineage: Eukaryota > Metazoa > Arthropoda > Insecta > Dermaptera > Anisolabididae > Euborellia > Euborellia annulipes. The sequence continues at coordinate 18,777 of JAKCPI010000295.1, read as the reverse complement.
ATTGACCGTAGAATCCAAAAATCACGGAAAAACCCGAAAATTTTCACCTCTAATAGGAGAAATATACGAATTTGTGATTTTTAAGGTGTTTTTTTCATTAAATTATTCCCGAAAAACATATATTTTTAAAATTACTTTTCCATGCTTAAGTTACTCTAAAACATGTGTACTTTGATGGGGTTTAAATATTTTTTTGGGGAAAGCATGTTTAGTAGGTCAAAATTGAGAAAATTCAAAAAACATGTTTTTTGTGATTTTGACTTCTGCATTCTTTATTAATTTTTATATGTTGCCTATAAGTGTACGACTTTTTGAGTAATACCATTTTATTCTCCATTAAATTCTGTATAATTAAGAAAAAAAACGTACCAATCCAATGATCTGGGACAATGTTACAACTCTTTAATAGTTCAAATTCACTTAAAGTCATCTCAAAATGTTTTAGTTTTTCATTTTCGTAAAAAGAAACAATTATAGTTTTGGGAAATAGTTCAAACAAGTTTTAAAATGAAAAACCAGCATAAATTTTAAGTTTTTTTTATTGATAAGATCGTATGCCAAACAATAATTCGTATCGGTGCTCACTTTTTTGCATTGAATGATGTGACTATTTTTTGGAACAAATTCATGAAAATTGCGTGTCCCAGGTACGGTGAATGCTTTACTAGCTCCTATGTCTCGGATTGCATCAACATCTTTTTTCAACACGTACATTATTTCAGCGATGGATGTCCAGGTCAGTACAAAAACTGCAACAATTTCATGTACTTATGCGAACACCTCGCCAAATATGGACTCAGCGCCACCTGCTCGTTTTTCGCGACATCACATGGCAAGTCACTATGCGACGGAATCGGAGGAACGATAAAGCGAGAAGCAAGAAACGAAAGTTTGCGACGACCGTACAACGAACAAATTCTTGATGTCGAAAAATTGCTGGAGTTCTGCAAACAACGGATCGGAAATATACAATGCGAAGTCGTTTGGAAAAAAGATGTTGATGCAATCCGAGACATAGGAGCTAGTAAAGCATTCACCGTACCTGGGACACGCAATTTTCATGAATTTGTTCCAAAAAATAGTCACATCATTCAATGCAAAAAAGTGAGCACCGATACGAATTATTGTTTGGCATACGATCTTATCAATAAAAAAAACTTAAAATTTATGCTGGTTTTTCATTTTAAAACTTGTTTGAACTATTTCCCAAAACTATAATTGTTTCTTTTTACGAAAATGAAAAACTAAAACATTTTGAGATGACTTTAAGTGAATTTGAACTATTAAAGAGTTGTAACATTGTCCCAGATCATTGGATTGGTACGTTTTTTTTCTTAATTATACAGAATTTAATGGAGAATAAAATAGTATTACTCAAAAAGTCGTACACTTATAGGCAACATATAAAAATTAATAAAGAATGCAGAAGTCAAAATCACAAAAAAACATGTTTTTTGAATTTTCTCAATTTTGACCTACTAAACATGCTTTCCCCAAAAAAATATTTAAACCCCATCAAAGTACACATGTTTTAGAGTAACTTAAGCATGGAAAAGTAATTTTAAAAATATATGTTTTTCGGGAATAATTTAATGAAAAAAACACCTTAAAAATCACAAATTCGTATATTTCTCCTATTAGAGGTGAAAATTTTCGGGTTTTTCCGTGATTTTTGGATTCTACGGTCAATTTCCCTTAGGAATAGTGCTCGAAACCAATTTTTTTCATTAAACTATTCAAACTGTAAACAAATTTCCAAAATTGTACTCTGGAACGTTGAAAATGAGTGAAATTTTAATTTTGAGTTTTACGGCCGCAATGTACATAAAAATTTTTTTCTTTCTATCAACTTATCATCAGTTTGCCATGAGGAATCAGCATTTGGATGGCATTTTTGAATCTGAAATGGGCCCATGTAGTGCCATGTTGTCTTGGTGTGGAATTACCCCTTAAATAAAAATGCCTGGACCCCGATAAATATCATACTTATATATTATAAAAAAACACATGGGCTGAAAAAGTCCCGGGCCTAACAAAGAAAACACGGTTTTTTTGGTTCAAAATTAGCTTTATTCATCAACGTAATCTCCATCAAGAGCAACGCAATCATTCCAGCGCCGCTCTAACATTTCAATACCACTTTTGTAGAACGATTTATCTTTTGCCTCAAAATAGGCCTCAGTTTCAGCGATGCATTTTTTTCAGGTCTGCGAACAGTCAGTAGTCGCTGGGAGCCAAATCTGGCGAATACGGTGGATGTGGGAGCAATTCAAAGTTCAATTCATGTAGTTTTGCCATTGTTTTGATTGGCTTGTGACACGGTGCGTTGTCTTGATGAAACAAAATTTTTTTCACTCTTAGCACAATAACTCACAAACTAATGAATAGAATATCATGAAATTTTGACAGCTGCCTTTTGAAGGTTAGTATTAACTGAAAAAAAAAGGTGACTGCAATACAACTAGCGCCATCTATATGTTAGGCCCGGGACTTTTCAGCCCATGTTAATAATAACGGTTATAGTAAAAAGTCTTATATGGCCTAAGTTGCCGAAAAGTCTATGTGAATGTGAGTGTGAATGGAAAAAAAGTGTGAGTGTTTAAAAAAAAAAAAAAAAATCCTTAATCCTTACAACTCAACTTCGTTTAACTCGGGGTACATCCCAAAGAAACCAAAGACGTGATTTTAGTTAGGGCGCTTCTGGTGGTGGCTCAGCATATCTACACGCAGATGAATTTGTATATTACAAAATATATAAAATCATCAGACTGCCTGAGGGGGTCCGAACCCGCAACCCTTGGCATAGAAGCCAAGCACGCTACTAACTACACCAAGCCCGAGAGTAAACAAAATTCTATAAATGATACAAAGAATAATCAAAATAAGAAGAACGTTTTGTACGGGATTTCCTTTGGTGTCTTTGGTCCGGTATATCATAAGAACCCGAGTCAAATCAAACAAAACAATTATAAGCTCAGTACTTCGTCATCAGATTTCATAAGCCGGAGAAAAAGAAACATTTTTTTGTTGCTCTATGTTTGTTATAAATGCAAAATTTCCTAAAAGTAAACACACACTCTTTGAAGCGAACGAAGAATGTTTTGGTGATTTGCGACCTTGCCCGGGCATAAATAAATCCCGGATCGAATCAGTTGATTCGCTTTGCCGCCCGTATCTAATCTAACGGCACCTCACCTAATCCCATCAGTCAGGAGGAGGAGGAGAAAGTCTTGAACGATTTTTGCGCGCCTGGTCTCCTTGACATGGCGTCTCACCTTGCGAATGGGTTAATCCTCCAGGGGGGAAAGGTCTTTACTTACAATTAGATCCTCTACGATTAATGGGATTTAAATATATCTCCAGGCACAATGAAATATTTATAAATAGTCCGTTTAACGCAGGTGATAGAGAGATTAATTACACACAGGGGAACTGCGGCATAAGCTTATGAAGTCAATGATGACGAAGTACTCGGGCTATAAATTATTGTGTTTGAATTAACTCTGGTTTTCGGACCAAAGACACCAAAGGAAATCCCGCACAGAACGTTCTTATTGATATGTTTTTGTTTTTTATGATTAATTTAATTATTGCCCTCGGGCTTGGTGTAATAGCATGCTGGTCTTGTATACCAAGAGTCGTGGGTTCGGATCCAATGGAATTCGATGATTTTATTTAAGCAATTTGGATACCAAATGGCTTAAATAAAAAATGCCTGGAGCCCCAATAAATATATATTAATAAATAACGATTATCGTCAAAGTCTTAAATGGCCTATGTATATCCCTATGTGTCCCTCAAGGTTCATTATGCGGACCTGCTGCGGGCGTGTGGATTCCTCGATCATTTTTACTCGAGAAAATTTATTTAAATTGAATTTTCAACAAATGGATTTAAATAAATAAAGACGGGGTCTAAATGGCCCTTGATGACGAAAAAGAATTTAATTAAATAAATAAACCTTTTATAAATATTCCCCTCCTAAAATGTGATTTCCATTAAAAATTGGATTGCCTTTATATCAAAGGGTAAAGTCAATTCAACAAAAAGATTATTATTTTCGTATTCAGCGAAAGTTAACTAAAATGTGGTCTATAATTAAAAATTCTCCTAATAATAATATTTCAAACCACAAAAGCTTTAATAAACACATTCGTGATAAATATAAATTAACTAAAATTGTTTAATAAATCCCATGCCGCGGAATCAGATTGCTCTGTGTTATTTTTCTAAATTATGTTTGTATTGAGGAAAAAAAATCTTTCCATTTGCGAAATTCATCGTTTTGTGAATATTAGAGGCTTTAATACCTATTTGTATTAAATCTAATTATTGGAGTTGGAATGGTTGAAAAAACGCAAACGTTTCGGTCACCAACATCAGTTCTAATCTAAAGGCAAATGTTTAACAAATCCAAATCCCCCCCCCCATGCCTATTTTTTTTTAATTATTTTACAAAGATACGTTTTTCATTTTTTTTTATGTATAGACTATTTTTTAATTTAAATAGATTCTCGAACTTATTGACGTCATCATGGCGGAAGTGAAGAATCTTCATGCATGATTTAATACTCTACAATAACCATGCAAAAGTATTTTGGAGTTTAGAGTTTCACACTTGTTATTGGAACTGCGTCACAATTCTAGAAGCCTGCTAGGGCTGCAACCTCCCAAGATGGTAGTCATGGCAACAAAATATAAATATTATCCCATGTTTATAAATTTTACATCTTGAATTCAAATGTACCTAAATATATGCCGACACAAAAAAATCTGGTGTGACAAGCACAGAACGCAACTTTATCTTGCTGAAGGGAAGACGTGCTGTGTGGCCAGTCACACCAGATTTTTTTTTCCTTTCAACGTCATTAAATTTCTCCAGCTAGATTAATGCATTTAATAATAAAAATAAAAAAAATCAGTGGAGATTACAAGTTAATTTTAAAGATTTAAAAAGAGTTGTTTATATCCATTTTTTATTCGACACCCACGTTATTCCTTTCTTAAATTACGCCTCCCATTCTTATTAAGATAAGCAGGAGCAGGAGCAGGAGCAGGAGCAGGAGCAGGAGCAGGAGCAGGAGCAGGAGCAGGAGCAGGAGCAGGAGCAGGAGCAGGAGCACCTGTTGCTCATTGAAATTCCATCTTCACTGATTAATGAATACAAATCCGATTAAGAGAGTTTTATGTCCTTTTCAATGAAATTAGTATTTATTACAAAGAGTAATTATACTATTATACTCCATTCATATATCATTGTGAATGACTGACTCTTTGATTGCCAATTGATGATTAATCGTTTGCTTTGACCCCTCCCTGCCTCCCCCACACGCACACGCATACACCCTGGGCGAAAGTAGCCTCTAAATCTATTTAGTGCAAATTTCGGATAAGACCTTGTGCTAAATACAACAATTTATCTTTCTCTATCTATCGGATGATTTAAAATATAATATGAGGGAAGGCTTTTATAATTACACTCTCTAAATAAGGAGTATTACTATTTTTTATTTTAATTAATTAGGTAAACTAAGTTCTAAAAAGTTTTTTAATACCAAATAAAAACTATTAAAATTTTATCACATAAAATTAGGAAGATGTAGTATTTTTTTCCCTTCATAACATAAAGTTATTTCTATATATTCGGAAAGTAGACGTTCTCCCGAGTAAAATGATATGTCACACCATATATCTCAATTTGTTGCAAAGTTGTTTGTTTTCTATTGCACTTGGAGCATCTCTAATTACCATATAAATGGTAAAAAAGACAATTAAAATTTTAATTAATTATTAAATGTGAGGTTTAAAGATATTAATTAATCATTATTTAATAAATTAATTATAAAAAAATATTCTTTTGACTTAATTAAATCATATAATTATTTATTAGTATATGTTCATTGGCATTCTTCATCTCTAATTAATTAATTAGAAATTAATATGTAAAAATTCAAAATTCCATCTTCATGTTGACAACATAAAAATATTAGAAAATAATTATGAAATTGATATATAAAAGGCTGCAATTGCAAAGATAATATCGACTCTGAAGATGGTCTCAGTCGAGTCAGAACATCTGCATTGAAGATAATTACATCGTTATTTGAAATTTGTTGCACTTAAATTTTAATTTAATTAAAAAAATAAATTTTAATGAAATTAATAAGATTAAAATATTTTAATTAATAATGGGGCATTGTTGATATTATTTATTTAATTTGTTTATATTCCTTGATTTCTAAAAGTTGGGATTTTCAAATAAATAATTATGGGATTTAATTAAGTCAAAAGAATATTTTTTTATAATTAATTTAAAAAATAATGATTAATTAATATCTTTAAATCTCACATTAATTAATTAAATTTTAATTGTCTTTCTTTTTATATGGTAATTAGAGATGCTCCAAGTACAATAGAAAACAAACAACTTTGCAACAAATTGAGATATAAGGTGTGACGTATCATTTTATTACTCGGGAGAACGTCTACTTTCAGAATATAGAGAAATAAATATATGTTATGTAGGGAAAAAATATTACCACCTCCTAATAACTGTTGAAAAAATGTAATTAGACTAATTTTTAATGCGACATTGTTGATTTTATTTTAAATAATTATTATTATTTTTTCTCCAGAATTAAATATCTAAAATTGAAGTGTAAAAATTAAAATTAATTGAATTAAAATGGGATAACGTAAATTGTTTAGGAATATAAAGAAATATTTTAATTTTCTTTTGCCTTTCGTTTTCATTTTCCATTCAAATTGAGTTGAGACTCTTGAATTTCATCACTGAGAGGAGACTTGATTTGACCGAGATACTACGACTAGTTGGAACCCTCTCCCACCCACGCCATAGGCGATATTCGTTTAACTCCTAGGAAAAACCGTTAAAAAACTGTCTATTCGCTTCTAATCACATTAGCTAAGCTAGGGTGGCCAAAAAACTTACAATAGATAAAGAAAAATAGAAATTTAATTTAATATTTGGTCACGATTTATTTATTTTTTTTTAAATCATACTCTCAGGGACTTAAATATTCAAGTACGAGGAAATAAGGAAGGCAAGGTGTTTTTGTTATTAATCAAGTGTTACGTCATAATCAAAGAGAACATTTAAAGAGAGAGGATTTTTAAGTGAAAAAGTTAGCCGAAATTATTACGAAAATTTGCCAAGATGGTAGGATGGTAGGACTATATTTGAGTCGTCCATTTCCAAAAGTGCCTATGTGACAAAATTTGAAAAGTTGTAATTGCATGTTGTTGGCACAACTGATATATACGTTTGAAAATAGTTTTCCAGTGAAAAAAGTTCCTATTTAAAATAAATAATTGCGTTTCGTTGTTGCAAACAAACAAATACTGTTCCAAAACTACTTGCTTGCTAACATCTAAGAAGGCGACTTTCACCCACTAGTTAGTTGCAAACTTCGACAAAATTGTATATTTTGGTAAAATGAGGGACATTTCTACAGACCTATACTTCCACACTTTTTAATAATGAATATTGTTTGCTAACCTGCAAATTTTATGGAATTTTCTTTTTTGTTTTACTATTTTGATGATACTGACCATTTGCATTTACAGTGCCAAAACTCGCTAAGGTCCAATTCCAAAACTCGCTAATTACAAAAAACTTTCCCAAAAGTCCCTAGTTGAATATTTTTTTTTTTTTTTTTTTTTAAACATTCACACTTTTTTCTCAATCACACTCACACTCACACACACATTCATGCAGTCTTTTCGGCAACTTAGGCCATATAAGACTTTGACGATAACCGTTGTAATTAATATATCAATTTGGGGTTCAGGCATTTCTATTTAAGCCATCTGGTATCCAAATGGCTTAAATAAAATCATCGGACTGCCTGGGTCCGAACCCGCGATAGTTGAATATTAAAACAGTTTATTACTGCTATATAGAAAATAATACGGACCTAAGACCTTGTAAATTGTGTTTCTAATTTATTTACAGACAGTTTTTTTTTTATAAACACGACAGTTATAAATTAACTATTGAGTTTAATGTGGAGAGTCCGAAGTATCGTGGAATTCCTCCTTTACAGATAAAAAGAAACCAGGTTTAGAATTTCTTAAATTAATAAAATACAGGTTTTTCTCGTTTCCTCAAAATTTGTTCCAGATGCAACTAGACACTTTTGGAAATGGACTGGAATGGAATGTTTGATTTTCGTTGATCTTTTAATAATGAATAGTTTATAAATATTATTATATAGTCTATCATTTATAACAGCATAAAAATATATAAATATAGATTTATAAGTGATCTGATAATGCCGGCTGTTAGACTAGCCTGCCATCTTTTGCAAGAGTCCTCAACTATTTAGCCGTTAATTTTTAAATAAATACCAAAATTTAGATTCCGAGTATTGAAGCAAAGCAAGCAAGACGTGTTTTTGAGTCCTCTGTGGTTATTCGAAGTTTGTGGTGGTTTTTTTTATCTTCGTGGAGCGAATTTTGTACTGGCCGATAGTGTTTTTGAAGCTCTACAAAGTATTGTGAGTAAAAATAAAGACCCTTACATATATTGCCTGAATACTAAAAATATTTGAAAAATTAAAATATAAAAATTAATAAAAAAAAAAAAAAAAAGGAAAAATTAATCGCATAAAATCTTCTTCTTAGAAATAATCAAACAACTTATATAATATATATATATGTATATATATGATTTAAATCTATTTAAATTACTATAAAAGATCTCACTTTGTAAATAAAAATAAAATAGATTTGCCAAATAAGAGAAAGACACGAGAGAGAAAATTAATTCAAAACGTTAAAAAATCAAGAGAAAAAAATGAATTCACAAGATAATTTCCTTGATTCGCAGTCATCGGAAAATACCAAGGCTCTCAATCCTAATAAAAGTCACTCGGATGAGCCGACGAAGTGCAAAACCTTTAAAAATCCCCAAAACCTTCCTAACCCCGAGGCTGCGCGGACGAAAACAAGGGCAAATAGCCTGGAGCAGGTGTCTATGGACAAATACACAGAAAGAAAAGGGAATGTAGAGGCAAACATTTACAAAGAAGAGGGCTCTGAGAAGAAAAGAAAGCGTGAAGAAGATAAAGATATGCAAAGCATTTTTGAGGCAATCTCCAAATTATCTTCTCAGATGAACGAAATGAAGAGCAGTCTCAAGAATGAAATAAGAGAGGAGGTGAGGAAGGAACTGGAGATGGACAGAAGAGAGAGAGAGAAGGAGAGAGAAGAGTGGAGGCGGATGATGTCTGGTATGAGAGAGGAACTGGAGCGCTACAAAACAGATACGGTCGAACTAAAAAGAGAACTTTATCAATATAAGGAGCGTGTGCAGAAACTGGAGAATAATGAGAGAGCGAAAAATATCATAATCAAGGGGGTTCAAGAAACCGATATAGAGAAGAATGAAGGGACAGAAAAAATAGTTAATGAAATAATAATGAAAAAACTTAAGATTGAGAATATTAAAATCAACGAAACGTTCAGATTGGGGAGAAAGATTAATGAGAAAGTAATAAGACCAATACTCCTAAAAGTGGAAAGAAGAGAAGATAAGGAAAGAATTTTAAGAGCCAGAGCCAACCTGAAGGGATCGAGAATTTTCTTAGAGAATGATCTTACTAAAGAGGAACGAGAGAGGCGGGTGGAACTGATGGAGAGGGTGCGGGGCCTGCGAAGAGAGGGAAAGAACGCATATTTGAGAGGGGATAAAATACTTATCAAGCCGGACACTTACGGAGCAGCTGGATTTTATGAACCCCAGGAACATACTGATTTACGGGGAACAAAAAACTATTAGAGAAGAGGCAGGAAAAGCAAGTCCCGGCGATAAAGCAACGGAGCAATAACATAATAAAAATATTGGAATGGAATGTAGCGGGGACTCTTAATAAAGACAAAGAATTTTGGACGTTTATTAAAAATTATGACATAATTATATTACTGGAAACATGGCAAGAAGAGAAGAAAGAACAGTGGTTAAGGGCAAAATTAAGTAAGGACTTTAAAATATGGACCAAACCAGCGAGCCGGAAACACAAAAAAGGAAGAGCAAGTGGAGGACAACTAATTGGAATAAAAAAAGATGTGCAATTGAAATCAACAATGGTAGAGTGGAGAGGAGGATTAAGGGGGACTTTAAAAGATAAAAATAATAAAACGATAAAGATTTTATCAGTATATAATAATGAAGGAATGAATGAAATTAGAGAAGAAATGGAAAAAATTTTATATGAAGAAACTCTGGAAGATAATGAAATAATTTTAATCGGGGATTTTAATGCTAGGATCGGAGAAGAAGATGAAAGTATGTACGAGGAAGAAAGCAGCCACCAGTTACCTAAGAAAAAAACCCAAGATAAAACCCTGAACAACGAGGGAAAAAAATTGTTAGAAATATGTATGAATAATGGATTAACAATTTGGAATGGACGGACGAACAAAGATAGAGAGGGTAATTTTACATATATCGGACCAAAAGCAGCAACGGTAGTTGACTATGTGATAACGAGAGAAAACATAAATAAGCCACTGATACATGATATGGAAATTTTAGAGAGAGATGATTCTGACCACATGCCTTTGGTGGCAGAAATTATTATTCAAAGCAACCAAGAAGAAAAAACAGGAGACAATAAGGAAATAAGACAACCCAAATGGCTCTGGGATGAGAGGAAAGAGAAAGTATTTGAAAAGGAACTAAAAACATTATGGGAAAAAGAAAAGGAAAGGAAAGGGGAAATGAAAATGGAAGATTTCAACCTAATATTAAATAATACAGCTAGGAAGATAGGTATGAAAAGAAGAGGCGAACTGGGGGGGGAACGGGAAAAAAGATAAAGAATATGAGAAGATAAGAAAACAAATGTATAGAGCACTAAGAAAATACAAGAAAGAGAAGAAAGAAGACGACAGAAAAGAATATATAGAATATAGAAATAAGTTAAAAAAAAGAAAAGAAGAAGTTTATCAGGGAAGATTGAATAACCTATATGAAGAAATAAAAAAAAGTAGGAATACTACGGATTTCTGGAGAGCAATCAATTACTTCAGGAATAAAGAAACTAACATAATAGAATGCGAGGAGGAAAAATTAAAAATACATTTTATGAAGTTACTGGAGGCGACGGAGCACCGAACAGTGCTCAGTTTCGAAGGGGTGGAAGGGGAGCGTCAGGAAGAAACTTCGGAAGAAGCTTTCATGAACTCGGATATTACATTGGAAGAGCTGAATAGGACACTGGGAAGTCTGAAAAAAAATAAGGCACCAGGAACTGATGGTATTATAAACGAATTTTATAAAAAAATGCCAAGCCCAATGAAGGAAGACTTCCTAAACTCATTGAATGAAATTTGGAGAAAGGGAGTTATTCCTGACGTGTGGCGGGAGGCCTTAATATGTCCTATCTTTAAAGCGGGCGATAGAAAGGAAGCGAAGAATTATAGAGGGATATCGCTGCTGAATGGATCCTACAAAATAATGACAACAATATTGACCAGCAGAATTAGGATATGGTTAGAAAGCCAAAAATTAATTAAGGAAAGCCAGAACGGCTTCAGGCTGAAAAGAGGAACGAGAGATAATCTCTTTATATTAAACAGCTTAGTAGAAAACAAATTGAAAACAAGAAGAGGAAGATTATATGTTCTTTTCTTGGATTTAAAAGCCGCGTTTGATAAGGTTAACAGGCAAATATTAGTAGAGAAAATCCAGAAGATGAGATTAGGAGGACGAATGACCAAGATGATAAAAGATATATACAAAGAAACAAAAAATAAAATAATGAGTAATGAGAGTGAAACTGAACAATTTTGGACCACACGGGGAGTGAGACAGGGTTGTCCACTCAGCCCAATCCTGTTTAATGTCTTTATTAATGATCTGGAAGAAGAATGGGAAAAGAAAAATATTGGGGGTACGGTAATAGGTGGAGAAAAAATATTTTGCCTGAAGTTTGCAGACGATGTGGCTGTAGTGGCGGACGATAGAGAAGGACTACAGGAAATGATGAACATCTTGGAGAAATATATGAATAAGAATGAGTTGGAAGTAAACATAGAGAAATCGAAAATAATGAGATTTAGAAAAAAAGGAAGAAAAAGCAAAGAAGAAATTTGGAAACTTAATGACCAAAGAGTGGAACAAGTTAAGAGATTCAAGTATTTAGGCTATATTTTGGACGAAAGGAACAGCCACAAGGAACATATTAATGAACAAATAAAAAAGGCAAAAAAAGTGATCTACGCAACCTGGAGTGTTCTGAAAAGAAGTAAAACTAATGATTTCAACAAAAAATCTTACCTCTTTGAAGCCCTAATTAGTTCTATAGTATTTTATGGTGTAGAAATATGGGGATGGCAAGAGAGAGAGGAAGTGGAGAAGATACAAGGCGAGTACTTTAAGATGATATTAGGACTCGCAAGAAACACCCCAAATTATATTTGGAAAATGGAGACTGGAAGAAATAAAATGGTCATTCGCCAAACCAAAATAATTGGAAAGTACACATTGAGAATATTAGGAATGGAAGAGGAAAGGTGGCCGAAAATATGCTTAAAGAACATTTTAAGAAATATTAAAAACAATAGTGAGACAGTCTGGGGCGCAAATTTTAAACAAAGGTGGGAAAAATGGGGGGAACCTGGAATGGTTAGGAATTTGGGAGAATGGAACAAGGAGGAAATCACCAACAGAATGGAAGAAGGCTTAAAAAAAGGTATAGAACAAGAAATACAAACACAGTGGGAGAGGATTGGAAGATCCACCTACTTCCCCCACTATAAGAAAATAAAGACAGATCCGGGACCAGAGAAATACCTGATAGAGAAGGAAGTTCAAGACTGGAAGAAGAGAGTTTGGGCGCGAGCGAGATGTGGGAACATCTATAATAATCAAGAGGGAAGAGACAGGGAAGTCTGGGAGAGTATGGAGAAGAAGCTAACATCGGGAGTAATAGAGGACAATATGATTGAGCGGCTGTCCAAAATGGAAGAAAGGGGCAAGAAAGAAGAAAATGAAATACATTGAGATTTTGTAATGTTTGTTTTTTTTGATGTTTTGTTATGTGGAATGTATATTAAATGATGTACAGCCTGAAGACCAAAATGGTCAAAGGCAAAAAATGGAATCAATAAAATAATAAATAATAATAATAATAATAATACCAAAATTTATGTTTGACTTGGACACCATTTAATTTAATTATTATAGGGTGGATATTAATAATTTTTACATTTTTAGATTTAAAAAAAAAAATTACAATTTTCATAATAGAGTTTACATTTTCTATAAATATAAAAAAATATTTTTTAATTAATCGTAATTAAAAAAAAAAAAGCATTCTATTATATAAAATGCTCACGAATTTAAATCATTTAAAAAAAAACCGCATAAAAATACTTTGAAATGCCTGAATTTCGGACTAAAAATTCAATGACCCCTCCTAAAGCCCCTTAACGACTAGAGAGCACACTTGCAATCCAAAAAGAAATATCATAAATCGGTAATAAACTTGGCTGCCGAAGGAGAGCAATGGAGTCTAGAGGGCGAAGCCGCCGAAGGCGGGCATTGCGACTAGTATATACATATATATAATTAAACATATACTCGAAAAAAGTAAGGGAGTTGAACCACGGATTCATCAATTTGTACTCGGAGTGCCCTTACCCCGTGCACCATGCATAAAATAATAGGAGCGCCTTCAAGTTAGGCAACCGTTTAAAAATTAATGAACCTTTGGTTATTTAAATTCCTTCTTATCTGATAACAGATATTTGAGATTATTTTTTTGGAGAATAAATTGTACAAAGAGAGAGAGAGAGAGGCATTTTATCTTCCGTCTTGTTTTCTCCTTCATTTTAGAGATATTTATTTATTTATTGGATAAAAACAAACCATCAGGACCCATCATTTAAAGATTATATCTTGAAATCTTTTAAACATATATAATTTCTCTCTTCTCTTTCAAATATTATTAAATAAAGTTACTAAAAAGAGAAGTAACAATTCATTTAGAAAAAAAAAATCTGAAATTTCATCTCTGTCTCCAGGCATTGAGATTATGTCATAAAAACTGTGCTGTAATCAAACAAAAAAAAAGAGATTGTAAGAAAATAGTCAAAAATTCACGAGGTATTCCAAGAAATTAATGCATCATTAGGCAAAATATATATGTAAAGGAGGAGTGTCCGTACGTCTGTCACGTGTATTCAACTCCCCGTTGGAAATTCGAAAAGAAGTTTTGCAGTCTCATAGAAAGAACACTCCGGGTAAAATTTAGTCTAATCGGGTCTTAAAAATTCAATGTCGGGATTTTGATGGATATACACGTTTTGAGGTCCCCTGAATCCAAAAAAGTGGTTTTCGCGACATGGTCTGTCTGTGGGTGTGTGGGTGTGTGTGTGTGTTCAATTTTAAGCATGAAGCAATTGAGCTATGAGGTTGAAATTTTCTATTTAAGTTAAGTACCCCCCTGGGACGTGACACGAAGCTTTTAAACAAAATCGGCCAAAGAGTACTAGTACTTTACTGAAGTACTTTTTCAGTTTTTTCGATTTTTCTCAAAATTCGCTCCAACGATTTTGATTAAAATTCAAAAATCAATTATTTATTAGATGCTCTTTCAAATGTATATTCTCATTTTGCTCTCATAAATGTTTGAAGCACACTTTACTCATGTAATTCATAGAGAAGATAGGAGAAATGGTTGCCATGGTAACAAAATATAAATATTTTCTTTTGTTTATAAATTTAACATCTTGAATTCAAATGTACCTTACTGTTGAAAATTAAATACTGTATGTGTCGACACAAAAAATCTGGTGTAACAAGGATAGAACAAATCTTTCTCTTACCAAAGGGTAATAGAAATTAGTGTGCTGTGCGACCAGTCACACCAGATTTTTTCCTTCACTGTGCTTATTTGGTGATTTTATAGTGCATTGAGACATTCTTTTAAAGCTTATGTCTGATTTTACACAAACAAGAGTTGTTAATGTGTTGTAAAATCTGGTGTGATTGGTCGAACAGCGCACAACTTTTCTTACCTTTCGATACAAGAAAGTTGTGTACCGTGCTTGTCACACCAGATTTTTTGTGACCATATATATTGGAAAATATTTATATTTTGTTACCATTGCAACCATTTCTTATATCCTTCCTATGGAGTACAAGAGTAAAGTGGTCTTCAGAAGATTTCAATGGCAAAATGAGAATATACATTTTAAAGAGCATCTAATAAATAATTGATTTTTCAATTTTAATCAAAATCGTTGGAGCGAATTTTGAGAAAATCCAAAAAAACTGAAAAAGTGCATCAGTGAAGTATTAGTACTCTTTGGCCGATTTGTTCACAGACAGACAGAGCACGTCACGAAAAAACTTTTTTGGATTCAGGGGACCCCAAAACGTGTATATCCATCAAAATCTCGACATCGAATTTTTGACATGAATCCAATACTTTCTACATATATATAGAGGTAAGAGAAAGTAAAAGTTAACAAAAACTTTTTGTTATAACAAATTAATGAATTAAATCACCCCAAATGAATTTTAAAAAAAATTCAAATTCTTGACACCAGCACCATCTATTGGACCACGTTTCAAATTCGAGGGAAGACAAATTGAAGGAAATTGAATATCAATCAATTCAATAAAACGAAAAAAAAAAAGAAAATGGAATTTTTACTTTGATTTGATAATTTCAAGTTTGAAAGCTTCATGGATTTAGAGTATAAAGTGATAAATTTTATTAATATTCATGCGTTAACAAGAAAAGCCTTGACAAAGGTATGTGACTGAGTGAATTCCAAAGAGAGACCAAAAAAAAAAAAAAAAAGAATAAATAAATAAATAAATGAAAGCTTTTAAGTTGTAAAGTTGGTTAAGAATTTAATTAAATTGGATTTTGTTAATTTCAATTGGATCTCGATTATATCAATAAATCTTTAATTTGTAATGTAAATTCGAGAAAGTATTAGCTCTGATAAGAATAAACTATTTATTCTCGTTGTGACAAACCAAGTTTTTTTTCGACCATTTCGATTTTCGTAGACTATTAGTGGAAAAATTTTAATTTGGCAAGTTTTACTACAATAAAAAATCTGGTGTGACTAGTCGCACAGCGCTCAACTTTCTCTTACCTTTCGATACAAGAAAGTTGTGTACCGTGCTTGTCATACCATATTTTTTTGTCTCGAAATATAGTGCCTATTTAGTTTCCCTTAGTTAACTTGACCACTTGGAATTGATTCTGTTTTAAAACCCCCTAAAAAATTTCTGTTTTAAACTATTTTTTACTATCTCTTACCTCTATATATATATATATGTTAATATATATAGAGAGAGAAAGTATTGGATTCATGTCAAAAATTCGATGTCGAGATTTTGATGGATCTTCACGTTTTGAGGTCCCCTGAATCCAAAAAAGTGGTTTTCGCGACATGGTCTGTCTGTCCGTGTATGTGTTCAATTTAAAACATAAAGGAATTGAGCTATGACGCTGAAATTTTATATTTAAGTTAGACATCCACCTGAGGCGTGAAAATAAGATTTTAAACAAAATCGTTTAAAAACTATTAGTACTTTACTGATGTAGTTTTCAGTTTTTTTCGATTTTCTCAAAATTCGCTGTAACAATTTTGATTAAAATTCAAAAATCAATTATTTTTTAGATGCTCTTTAAAATGTATATTCTCATTTTGCCATTGAAATCTTCTGAAGACCACTTTACTCCTGTATTTCATAGGAAAAAGATAGGAGAGACGGTAACAAAATATAAATACGCTTTATTTTACGATAACACTTATTAATGGATATATCAATTGGGGGTCCAGGCATTATTTGAATTAAAGATGTAAAAGTATAACTATGGGAAAACATTTACATTTTTACTTTTTTTTACATCTTACACTTGCTGAGATTACTTGTCTCTAATTAAAAGCAGATGAAGGGCTGTTTTAGAAAGAAAAATAGCTAAGGTTTTTTTTTTCTTTTATCATGCTATTTTTCTTTCTAAAACAGCCCTTCATCTGCTTTTAATTAGAGACAAGTAATCTCAGCAAGTGTAAGATTTTAAATTATGTTTCGTAACAACATTTATATTTTGTTACCATGGCAACCATTTCTCCTATCTTTCCTATGGAGTACAAGAGTAAAGTGGTCTTCAGAAGATTTCAATCACAAAATGAGAATATACATTTTAAAGAGCATCTAAAAAATAATTGATTTTTGAATTAAAAAAAAAAAATCGTTGGAGCAAATTTAGAGAAAATCGAAAAAACCGAAAAAGTACAGTATCTAACAAAAATATAAAATTTCAACCAACTTGCTCAATTCCTTCATGCTTTAAATTGAACACGCACAGACAGACAGCCAGACAGACAGACAAACACACACACAGACAGACCATGTAGCGAAAAGCACTTTTTTGGATTCAGGGGACCTCAAAACGTGAAGATCCATCAAAATCTCGATATCGAATTTTTGACATGAATCCAATACTTTCTCTCTATATATGCTATATTAACATATATAGGTAAGAGAAAATAAAAATTCTAATAGAATTATTTGCTCTCTTAAATTGATTACGTTCCAGTTAAAATAAACAAGCTACCGCCTTTCAATTAATTGAAAACTTTCCAAGAAATATGAATATTGAATCCGCCACTATATATTTTTTTTTTTTTTTATAAAACATTCACACTTTTTTCTCATTCACACTCACACTCACACACACGTTCACACTGTCTTTTCGGCAACTAAGGCCATTTAAGACATTTACGATAACCGTTATTTATGAATTTATATATATTAGGGTCCAGGCATTTTTATTTAAGCCATCTGGTATCCAGATGGCTTAAATAAAATCATCGGACTGCCTGGGGTCCGAACCCGCGACGTTTGGTATATGAGGTTAGCACGCTAACCTCTACACCACGCCCCGAGGGCTTATTTTTTTTTTTTTTTAATTATTAATTATTGGTTCTCTCTAGGAAATCATTTAATAGAGAGAAAACATTTCACGTTATACGCGAGCCACCTGCGGATTTTCTTCTCGCTCTGATTCTTCTCTGAACGGTCCAAACAACTGTCAGAACGATCGCTTTTTTTTTCTCTCTCGTTCTCTTTGCAATGTATGAAACTCGACTAGAAAAAAAAATCCCACGCCTTTTCACCTACCAAATAATTCTTTTTTTTTTTTTTTGCAAATAAAAAAAAACGCTCTCTCGTTATTTGCACTAATTAGATTATCGTGCGAACAACGAACGTTTATTGGAAATAAGAAGCCAAAAAAAGAGGGTATAATTGACTCGTTAGATTAACAAGTCGTAAATCAACGATTATTTATTAAATACGCGAGAGGCTAGGGGGAGGGGGGCTTGTAATGTAATTTATCCCAAGCTGTCTGTCTGTCCCTTTTACATGTGTTTGCCAATTATTATTTATTTATTTATTATTATCTAAGTCGTTTATAAATTTGCATGTGACAATTTTCTATATCCGTGTTTATTAAATGAAGTGTTAAAATATAAAATTTTAAATCACCTTTATGATAATAGAGGAATTTTGTATTAATGTGTGTGTGTCTAACAAAAAATTCTGGAAGCCATCTTCAGTGGGCAGAAGAAAGTTGTTGTTGTTAATATTGTTGATATTATTAACACAAATATAAATTTAAAATTACAATAGAATTTAAATAAAGTAAAAATTGATATGCCAAATAAAATTTTAAAATTATATTGTAATAATTTTTAAATTTCTTGGAATACGAGCTT
>JAKCPI010000294.1:0-31305 GCA_023213315.1 Euborellia annulipes | reverse complement strand
TAAATTTAAGACACAAGACGACAGTTATACAAAATTATATTTATTTAGAGTTGAATATAGTACAACGAAGTTTAACAAAAGTTATTGATTGATTAGAAATTTTTTCAACAATAAACAATAATATTATTATTTACAATAAGTGTAGGGAATGCTCTCTAGTGAGTGTAATGTAAAGTTCATTTACTTTCTAACACTCCCCTCACGAGCTTAAGAGAGCTGTAGGGATTTTATTCCTAGCCTTTTGGTTAAATCCTGGTGTTTCGGCCCTGGCAATCCCTTGGTTAATATATCTGCTTGCATATCTTCACTTTTCATGTAGGTGACGACAATTTCGTTGTTTCTTATGGTGTCCCCTAATGAAATGTTCACGGATGTTAATGTGCTTTGACTTTGAGCCTATTATTGAATTGCTTGCAAGTTTATTTGCAGCTTGGTTATCATTAAAGATTTCCGTCATTGAATGTTTCAGACCCATATTGTTGATTAACTGCTTCAAGTGTATAGCCTCTTTGGCTGCTTCTGTCAGCGCCAAGTATTCCGCTTCGGCAGTTGAGAGCGCTACTGTTTTTTGTTTCTTTGATTCCCAGCTTACCGCTGCTCCTCCAAACTTAAAACAGTATCCTGTGTATGATTTTCTATCTAGATGGCATGTTGCCCAATCTGCATCGGTATATCCTACTAGAGGTGTACCTGTCTTTTTATATATAAGTCCTAAGTCTTCAGTACCTTTTAAGTATCTTAATACTCTTTTCGCCGCTAGCCAATGCTCTTTTTTTTTTTTTTTTTTTTTTTGGAATGGGTGCATAAGGTCCGAAGACCTATAATGACCAATAGTCACATGCAGCCAGGAAGAAAATAAAAACAAAAGGAGAAGCATTTTCCATAGCAGTTATTAAATTGGCTTAAGTAGCTCACAGCATGAGATATATCAGGACGCGTGGCCACCGAAAGATACATGCGGGCTCCTATCAGGCTTTGATACGGACAATTGACGATTTCTTCTGTGTCTTTATTTTTATTTAATTTTTCCAATCTCCATTGGAGTAGACACTGGTTTGCAATCGGTCATGTTGTATTTTCTTAGAATTTCCTTAATGTATTTTCTTTGACTAATCGATATTTCATTTTCAGTTCTTTTAAATTCGATTCCTAGACAATAATTTAAACTTCCTAGGTCTCTCATTTCAAATTTTTTTCATTAAATTCTTTTTCAATTCATCTAGACTCTTCTGATTGACTGAGGCTGCTATTATGTCATCGACATAAATAGCTACAATTGTTTTTTCTCCCCTTTCGAAGAGATGTAGATACAGGGATCCGCATCAGATGGATTGAAACCTAATTCCTTTAGAGTAATATTTAGTTTTTTAAACCATTTAGATTTTCTGGCTTTTCCATATATATTTTCTCTTCTATATCTCCATATAAGAATGCTGTTGAAACGTCCAATTGACTAATCTTCATATTGCATTCCATGCAAACTCCTAGTAATAGACGTATTGAACTCAATTTTGCTACAGGAGCATACGTTTCATTAAAGTCTATTCCAGGTCTTTGTGTGAAGCCTCTGGCTACAAGACGAGCCTTTTTTCTTTCCAATTCTCCGTTAGCTTTGTATTTATTTTTTAATATCATTCGACATCCTACAATATTTTCATGTTCGTTTTTATTTACTATCTTCCATGTTTCATTCTTAATATGTGATTTTAATTCATTTTTTATTGCTTCACTCCATTCTTCTAATTTTTCATTTTCTTGCATTTCGCATTGTGCGGATGTTTCGAAATCATTCAACCATGTCGGAGGTTTTATATTTCTTTTGGATTTTCGAGCATTATTTTCATCTATTTCTATTTCTTCTTGTTCATTTCTTTCACTATTTATTTTTTCAGGTATATTTTCTTTTATATTAACTTCAATTTGTTTAGTTGGTTCTTCTTCGTGAAAAACATTCTTTATTTGGTTCATGTTTTTCTTCTTTTTCGATAGGATAATAAAATTCTGAAATTACTTTCACATCCCTAGATATTTTAATCTTTTTCTCTGTTGGTAGCCAAACACGATATGCTTTTTGAAGTTAAGGAATATCCTAAAAGATTCCTTCTTGGGATTTTGCTTCAAATTTTCCTTTGTTTGGAGTTTTATCCATTACGAAAGCTTTTTGTCCAAAGACATGTAAGTGATTTGCATAAGGTTTTCTACCTGTCCACTTTTGAACTGGTGTTAACCCTTTTAATCTTCTTGAAGGGCATCTATTTCGCAAATAATTTGCTGTATTTATGGCTTCCGCCCATAACATTTTTGGTACATTTGATTCTAACATCATGCATCTTGCCATGTCTTGTAGAGTCCTATTTTTGCGCTCTGCAAGCCCATTTTGTTGAGGTGTGTAAGGGGTTGATAATCGGCGTTGTATCCCACACTTTTTTAAATAGTCATTAAACAATTCATTGCACGTTTCCGTTCCATTGTCACTCTGGAAAAATTTAATTTTCTTGCCAGTAAAATTTTCTGCTTCTTGTTTGAACTCTTTAAATTTTTCAAGAACTTGATCTTTGGTTTTTATAAATTTTACATAGCTGTACCTTGTACATTCGTCTATGAATGTTACGAAGTATTTGGCATTTCCTTGTGAGGAAACTCGCATGGGTCCACAAACGTCTGAATGGACTATCTCGAGAATATCCACCTCCTTTGGCGTTTCTCTGCTCTGAAAAGGAAGTCGTGTGAATTTTCCCTTAAGACATATAGAACAGTCATTCAATCTTTCATTTTTATTTATCTTTAATCCATTTATTAGATTATTATTTGATGCTAGTTTTAAATCCCTTTCATTAAGATGTCCTAATTTTTTGTGCCATATTTGAATATTACTTTCTTTCGACATTTTTGCCTGTATTAAATTTTTTTCAAAATTTTTGTTTTTAACATAATATAATCCATTTGACCTTTCGGCCTTTAAAATTAATTTACCATTTTTATCTTTAATAAACGCATTGTGTTTTTTAAATATTACTGAATGGCCCACATCAGTAGCTTTACCTACTGATATTAAATTTGTCGTAAGATTTGGCACTAATAATGTATTTTTTAAATTTATATCGCGATTTTTAGAAATTTCAAGTTTGACTGTACCTTTACCCATTATATTAGTTGTTTGATTTTCAGATGCTAATCTAAGAATACCTTGATTATCTTCTAAATCTTGAAATTTTGTTTTATCAGAGCATAAATGTGATGTGCTTCCGCTATCTAGACACCAACTAGTTTTATTGTTTTCGTTATTGTCGACTGAAAAACAATCGGATTCGTTCTTGGCGCTATTTTCTGTTTTCTTTTTGTTATACCAGCAATTGACTGCTTTGTGACCTGGCCTTTTGCATATGTTGCATTTAATCCTGAAATATTTATTATTTTTGTTAGTATTATTATAATTATTATTTGTTACCTTGTTGGGTTTTTTTTTGTATTCTTTCCCATTAACGCATCTTCATTTGTATTTTCGTTTTCTTTATCCTTCTTTCGAGCTTCATATTCTTCTAGAATTTTTATTTTTAATTCTTCAGGCGAAGGCAATTTATCTCTTGTTTCTATCGCAACTCTAAAATTTTCAAATGATGGACTTAAACTGTACAGCATCATTATACTTAATAAATCATTATTTATTGTTATATTCATTTGTCCAAGTTTATCTACAGCATCAGTGAATTCGTTAAGATGTTCTCTTACATTATTTCCATTTTTCATCTTATGTAAAACTAATTTCTTAAGAAGGGTAGCTTTCCTAGCAGGACCTGTACTTTGGTATGTGCCTTTTAATTTATCCCAGACCTCTTTGGAAGTTACACAATTTTTTACTTGCTTTAGTTCTGTTGGGGAAATAATTAATAAGAGATCTGAACGGGCGTTTAGATCATTTTTAACCCATTCTTCTTTAGCTTTAACTTCTGTAGGTTGTACAATGTCTCCATGTACATATTCCCATAAATTATTACTAATTAAAATTGCTTCCGCTTGGATTGCCCAAGTATCGTAATTATCGTTTCTTAAGGGTTCTATTCGATAGTTTACTGCACTGGAGGACATGTTTAAATTTATTTAATAAATATTAATTCCCTGACCTTATGTTTATTTTTTCTTAATTTTTTTTTATCTGTCTGTCTGTCTGGCCTGTCTGGGCCCATAACCTGATAAATTTAATATAACCTGATAAATTTAAGACACAAGACGACAGTTATACAAAATTATATTTATTTAGAGTTGAATATAGTACAACGAAGTATAACAAAAGTTATTGATTGATTAGAAATTTTTTTCAACAATTAACAATAATATTATTATTTACAATAAGTGTAGGGAATGCTCTCTAGTGAGTGTAATGTAAAGTTCATTTACTTTCTAACAATATGTTAATATATATAGAGAGATAGGATTCATGTCAAAAATTAGATATCGAGATATTGATGGATATATACGTTTTGAGGTCCCCTGAATCCAAAAAAGTGGTTTTCGCGACATGGTCTGCTATCTGAGTGTGTGTCTGTCTCTGTTCAATTTTAAGCATGAAGGAATTTAGAAATGAGGCTGAAATTTTATATTTAAGTTAGGCATCCCCTGAGGCGTGAAAATAAGATTTTAATCAACATCGGCCAAAAAGTACTAGTACTTTTTTCAAAATTCGCCCCAACGATTTTGGTTGAAATTTAAAAATTAATTATTTTTACCCCTAGATGCTCTTTAAAATGTATATTCTCATTTTGCTCTCAAAATGCTTTGAAGCACACTTTACTCTTTGTATTTCATAGGAAAGAGGAGAATTGGTTGCCCTGATAACAAAATATAAATATCTTCTTTTTGGTCCTATATTATTATTTTTGTTTTAAAATTCAACAATCCATATTCAATAGTTGTTCTATTATTTTTTGAAAATACTCTGCCCTCGGGGCTTGGTGTAGGGGTTAGCGTGCTAACCTCGTATACCAAACCTCGCGAGTTCGGACCCCAGGCAGTCGAAGAAGCTTTTTAGGCGGCTAGTGGAAAGAAAAGAATCATTTTTTTTTAATTAAAAAAAAAGGAATTTTACATTTCTTTAGATTAATTTCAATTGGATTAAAATTGTTTCCCAGATTCCTCTTCATCTTGCTATCTTTTACTCTTTTTTATAGGTCGGTTCATGCATCCATATGCAGAACATGCCATGTTAATTATTTTTAAAAATAAAAAAAACACAAAATCAAGAATTCTTCAACAAAACCACTATCTATAATCTATACCTAACTTAGCCTTAAAATCTAATAAAAAACAAATTAAATCATTAAAACTATTTCAAATGTTTAAATATATGAACAAAACTATAAAACAAAGAAGAAATATCTTAGAAAAACTTTCAAAAACACGACGAAATTTGAAACAAAATTGTATTATGTCCTATCTAAAAGTCAATGTTTTCATATTCACAATATGGCCGACAAGCATTTCTTCCTATTTTTTTGGAGCCATCCCCCACTCCTTCAAACACTCTCCTGACACTCCCTACTTCCCTGTATTCTTAAATATTTCAAAAATATATCTATGGGTATATAAACTGTAAAAAAATTAATAATAAAATTAAATATATTTTGACCAAATTTGAGTACCTTAAGAAAAAAAAACAGTTGTCCCCCCCCCCCAAGGAAAGTTGATTATTATTATATGGTGTAAGGCGCTTCGACAACAAGGGCCATACGCGCGGAAAAGTTGAAATGATCCTACTGGTGGAGTTAGGGATCGAATTTCGAAAAAAACTCTGATTCCCTTTTTAGTTATTAATCAAAGCAAGCCTTTAAGCGAAATATGGGGAATGACTTCCTCGAGACTTTCTCGTATATTCTTTTGGAATTACGTCTGGGTGTGTGTGTGTAACACGATTGCTTAATGTGCGTACATATCTGCGCTTTGCTCCGCTCGCGAGCAGTTCGCGGCTCGTGTTCGTTGCTCGTCTCATGTTCGTTGAAATTATTTATTTTGACGAACCTGCTGCGATCCAAAGAGATGGATCGCGGTGAGCAGCTCGCAAGCGGCTCGCGAGCATCTCAAAACAACGAACATGGTGCTCGCGAGTGGAGCAGAGCGCAGATGTGTACGCACCTTTAGATTAGTACGGGTTTTGAGATGCTCGCGAGCTGCTCGCCGCGGTTGTTTAATAATAATTAATCCAAATTAATTAAATGTTCGTGACTTTTCTTTGGATCCCGGCAGGTTAAAAAACTTGTAAATATAAACAAATTCATTTAGGGACTAAGACAAGGATGCCCGCTGAACCCGATACTCTTCAACCTGTACATAGACGACATTGAAGAAATATGGAAGAGGAAGAACGAAGGAGGAGTCGTCATAAACAACGAAAAAATATACTGCCTCAAATACGCGGATGACATAGCTATAATGGCCGAACACCCTGAAGAACTACAATCGATGATAGACAGCTTACACAGATATACAAGAAAAAATCGCCTAACAATAAACATAGAGAAGACAAAATCGTGACATTTAGAAGAAGAGGACGCAGAGGAAGAACAACAGAATGGAGACTGGACAATCAAACCATAGAAGAAGTAAAAGAAATTAAATATCTAGGATATACTTTCACTCAACATAACGCACACCAACAGCATATAATAAATATAACAGCGAAAGCGACAAGAGTTGTGAACATGGTTTGGAGTATAATCCGAAGAACAAGATGTACCATCTGGAAGCAGATTGAAGAAATGTTCACAGTTTTGATCCAATCTATCATGCTATATGGCGCCGAGATCTGGGAAACGAGGGAATGGAAGGAAATTGAAAAGGTTCAAGGAAGATACTATAAAATGATGCTAGGACTAAGAAGAAATACACCGAGCTACCTATGGAAACGAGAAACCGGAAGGATGGAGATGAAGACAGTGACGGTGAAGAAGACCCTAAAATACCTGCTGTACATAGGACAAATGGAGGACGACAGACTACCGAAGTTGTGCCTGAAGCAAATTATAAGAGACATTGGAAACAAAAAACCCTCAGAATGGGGAAATAACCTACTAAAGATAGCGAACGAGACCGGTAACCCTGACTTAATAACAGTGTTAAAAGAAGAAGACTTTGAACTTACGACTCTAAAGATGGAGGACACAGTTAAGAAATTAATAGACCAAGAAATTCAACGGGACTGGAACAGAATAGACAAATCACACTACTGCGACTACTACAAACACATAAAGACAGACATAGGAAGAGAAGATTACCTGGAAAACGCACAATGGAAGGATAGGACTTGGTGGACAAAGCTGCGATGCGGAAATCTGCTCAGGGACATGACTTATGGGAAAGACAAACAATGCAGAGGGTGTGGTAAGGAGAATGAGACAATACAACATTTATGGACTTGTGAAGAGACAGACGGGCACCTAGACAGAAACACTGACATGGAAGAAAACCCTAGGCGGCATAGACAAACTGTGGACAAGGATAAGAGGAAAAATGGACAAAAATGTGATGCAGTGGACCAGAATAGTGACAAGACAACAAGAGGAAACAACAGAGACGGATTGAAGGAAGAAAGAAGATAGGAAATAATTAAATATATTATTTAACAAATTGTAAATAACAATATAATGTAAATAGTTCGCAATTAAACACAAATTTATATGTATACTCCCTAAAGCCTCAAGGCGAGGTAAGGGGCAAAAAGGAATCAATAAAAATCTAAAAAAAAATCTAATCTAAACAAATTCATTTGTTTATATTTACATGTTTTTAATGACACCTGTCTGATTTTATTTTGATTTTTCTTTCCAAAATTAACGAAAAATGTCGTTTTCTTCTGTGATTATTTCAAAAACTATTCAGTTTTCGGGAAAATATCAAAGAATAAAAACTTTTTAAAATTGAGTATTTTCTCATAATATAACAAAAAAAAAAAAAAAAAAAATTTAAAAATTTAAAAATTTCTGAAAAAACTTATTAGGATTTACTCCAAAAGTTGATAGAAGTCTACAATTTTAGTGTAAGGAGCATATACCAAATTTAATTCATCTAGCTGCTTTGGTTTTTAAGCAATTGTGTTCACACACAAGTGACGGCGCTAGCATATTCTCAGCGGGGGGCAGGAGTGGGGCAAGCTTACCAACAGGGGGCAGTCAATAATTATATAGGCTATATCAACAGAAAAACAAAAAAAAAAATTGAATTAGATTCAAAACTTTATCTTTTTATTTTAATATCCCTGTCGCTTC
The DNA here is from genome assembly GCA_023213315.1 of Euborellia annulipes. Lineage (NCBI taxonomy): Eukaryota > Metazoa > Arthropoda > Insecta > Dermaptera > Anisolabididae > Euborellia > Euborellia annulipes. The sequence continues at coordinate 23,050 of JAKCPI010000294.1, read as the reverse complement.
GATTACAACTGAAATATAATGGCGATTTTCAGTAACGGTGCGAGCATAGGCCTAATCAATTTGAACTACTATCGGGGGAGGCAGAAGAAAAGTCTATATAACAAAGTTAGACTTGTTTATCAACTTCAGAATTTTTATGCTTTTTTAAGCCTTCAGCACTGTTTGCTTTTTTCCAATTTCTATATCCTAAATTCACAAAAACTGTTTTGCCATCAGTTTTTGTATGAAAAAATGGCATACAAAGCAATACGTAGAGTCTTGTTAACACAAGCCTTTACCATATTCAAGCCATTTGTAAATGCCATACCTACCAGCCAGTGTCGGATTACCCATTAGGCGGATTAGGCAATCGCCCATGGGCCCCTCGCTTTTTAGGAGCCCCGCAAAATTAGATTTTTTTTCTTTTTTTTTAAGTTTTTTTCTGCCGTTTAGACCCTTTTATTTAAATTGATTGGTAGAAAATTGAATTCAAATAAATTTTTGTCATATATTTCAATATAGGAAAGAGAAAGTAAAAATAGTTTGAAGTCAAGGAACAAAACTTTGTCACGTTAAAAAGCCACTCTGGCTGTGAAGAAGACAAGCCAACACCAAATTTTTTTTTCATTGTAATAAAAAGCGTAAATTAAATTTTTTTAAGGAAAAGTGAATAAAAATTTGAGAATTTTTTTTTAATTTGAGAGAAAATATTTTTATTTTTAAATCATTTATTTTATAAAAATAATAAGTTTATATACTGTATATCATCCCATGACTTTGGTTTCGAGCTGATTGGGGGGGGGCATCCGGGGGGGCAGAGGTCCTTGCCGGGGGGCGGTTGCCCCCTCTAGCCCCCCGTAGCGCCGTCACTGACACACACACACACAGACATAATGCCAAAAATGGTATTTTTGGACTCAGTGAGGTCTAAAACGTAGAGAAACATCAAAAGTTACAGTAATTAATTTTTTTATCCAGATATCTTTTATTTAAGGTTTAATTAAACGATTATGATAAAAAAATTTTAATTTTCAAAAAAAAAAAAAAAAAATTATCCCGGAATTTAAAGGGTTAAGATGGAGTTAGCAGCTTTTCTGACAGCAACTTTTGACGCCATGGATTTGGCAGTTTTACTCATCACGCCTTTCGGTCAATTTAAATTCAAAATTCTCAGTAGCTGTCTTTGCTAGCTTGTGTAGTTGTTTTTTCTCTTTTGAATGGTAGGTAAACTGTTTTTGTCAAAAATGGATTTAGCAGGTTTACACTCTAAGCCGACGATATTTATATAAAATTATATATATAGAATAATAGAATAGAATAAAATTTTATTGCTTGTGAAATTACATTCTTAGCAAGGAGTTGAGTTTTTACGAATAATTTTTTTTTTTATAAAACTTTACAAAAATAAATTATACAGAAACCATTAATAAAAAAAACTTTCCTTTATTTCAATTAAGGAAGAAATCAAGAAGAAATAAAAATCGTTCTTTTTCAAAATTTTCCATTTTCAAAATTTTATCTCTTAAACTTTTAAGACAAACACTCACAGATATAATGCTGGAGGGAGTCTTTTATTTTCATAGCACAGGGGCGTATATAGAAATTTTTTTCGGGGGGGGGCGCCTGAACTCAAAAAAAATTTTTTTTTCGCGGAACCAAATTTTTTTCCCGTCCGAAAAAATATTTTACCTTTTTTTTGGAGACGCAAAATTTTGCCGCCCGAGGAACATTTTCTCTTTCGCGCTACCAAATTTATTTTTGCCGCGGAAACATTTCGGGGAGGGGGGGGGGGCGAGACCCATTATTCGCTCTATATTCCTATATATGTATATGCATTTAGGAAATTTCGGGGGGGCCTCGCCCCCCCCCCCCTTATATACGCCCCTGTCATAGCACATTTTAGACATTCCATTGGATTGAAATAATAATAACTTTTTTACCAAATGGCTTAAATAAGAATGCCTGGACCCTAATATAGAAAAATTCATAAATAACGGTTATCGTCAAAGTTTGGTGTAGGAGTTAGCGTGGTAACCTCGTATACCAAAGGTCGCGGGTTCGGACCCCAGGCAGTCCCGATGATTTTATTGTATTTAAGCCATTTGGTATCCAAATGGCTTAAATAAGAATGCCTGGACCCCCAATATATGTATATTAATCAATAACGGATATCTTAAATGTCTTATATGGCCTAAGTTGCCTAAAAGACTGTGTGAATGTGTGTGTGAATGAGAAAAAGTGAGAATGTTTAAAAAAAAATAAAAATAATAACTTTTTGAAGGTGCAGGTCCAGCTCTAACAAAATTTAAAAGGGAAACCATGAGTTTTTACAATTAGATGTACCTTTTATATTTTTTGTAGAAATAATCTTAGGCTCATACATAAAATTTAAACACGAAAATTATATATTAAAGTTTTTTTTAAGGAAAAGGGCTCCACATCTAAAAAGGTTGGAACCACTGTCCTAGCTCAATTCCTTCATGCTTTAAATTGAACCCAGACAGACAGACCATGTCGCGAAAACCACTTTTTACTTTCACTTATCCTATATATGCAATATATAGAGAGAGAAATTATTGTTTGGATTCAGGGGACCTCAAAACGTGTATATCCATCAAAATCTCGACATCGAATTTTTGAAATGAATTCAATACTTTCTGAATATTAACCAGGGCCGCAGACAGGGGGGTGGGGCTATATCCCCGGGGCCCGGGCCCATTGCGCTCCCACCTTAAAATTCTAATAAAAAATAATTTTCATGGTTAAAATTTCAATTAAAAAAAAATGATTTTCTTGAAATTTTTTTCCTCAGAGGGGCCCTCTGATTTTATCTTAAAATTTCAATTAAAAAAAATCATTTTCTTGAAATTTTTTTCCTCAGGGAGCCCGGGCCCTTTAAGCTTTTCAAAAAATTTTCCAAACCCTCAGATTCCCCCGGAACTCCTCTGTCCGGATCTGGCCTCGATAAATTATTGTAACTCTTTGTTTAGGAAATTTTGAAAAATTTTTAAATAACTTTATTTAAATAAATATTGTAAGCTGTTGTAAGTATAACTATTTCAAGTTGTGTCAAAAACTGTGTAAAAATTGTTGGCATGAATGCCACAATAGCCTTTTAAATACTAAAAAAAACTTTTTTTTGGTGGGAAGGCCGTATTAGTAAGTAGCCCCGGGGCCCGTCAAGTCTGTCTGCGGCCCTGATATTAACATATACATATAGGTAAGAGAACGTAAAAATATAAATTTGTACCATCTTGGGGTTCAAAGTCCGGCGAAAGTCAAAAATAATCTTATTAAATAATTCCTGAAAATTTAATTTTTATTATTTGTATTTATTTAAATAGATTTTTTATAGAAATAATCTTTATTTTAGGTTTAATCTGATTCATTTCCTGAAATGGATTAAAAAAAGAATGCCTAATATTTGTAAAAAAAAAATTAATTTAATTACCAGTCTCATTCAAGACAATAAGGTTCAACATTTAAAAAAAAATGGGAAATCTAAAAGAAAAGAAAAAGATGACCAAATCATTGATTTTTGTATTAACCGAAAATTTAGCAGTAAACTCCCAAAAACTGTCAAATACCAATAATTAAACTACTTGAACAGGCTTATAATTTGAAACTTCTTAACATAGGATTTAAAAAAGGTAAGTGGAAAACCATCTCATTTCACTAGAGGGTCATTCCCACGTCAAATCAACAAAAAAAAAATAATTTTTTCACCCAAAATCGCAGATTTTTATGAAACATGGTATGTTTGTCCCATTACAGGGCCGGAACTACGAGATTTTTAGGGGGGAGGCAAAATTCTAATTTGCCGCCCCCCTCCTTAAAATTTTCTATACAAAATTCATATCACTTTACCTTTTTTTAGTAAATCTTTCTTTAATTGCCGCCCCCTGATATCTGCTGCCCGGGGAACATCCACCCACCGCCTCCCCCCTAGATCCGGCCCTGGTTCCATATATAGAGATAAGTAACAGCACCAAATTTCGATTTTTTATCTCACTTAGTTTTCGAGTTATGGCACTTTAAAGTTTTTATTTTTTCACCTTCCGCGGCTTTGATAATGCCAAAACAAAATGTGACATGGAAGAGAAAATAATTTCTCATTTACTTATTTGACCACCCAAACTTGATGAAATTTTTATGGTAGGTTCTTTAAACAATAAGGAATTAGAAAAAAAAAATATATCACCAGAATCTAAGTTAATCCTAAAATATAAAAAATCATTAACTAAGGAGCTCAATGAGAGGCAGCCAGCATAAATAAAATAAAAACTTTATATTATTCACTCGGCGTTTCGGGGCGTCGCCCCAGTCTTCAGGACGAAATAATATGTCAATTGAGATGGAAAACATTGAGCCATGCATACAGCCACAATACTACAAAATGCCGTTGTGACAATATTATTTAATCAGCGATGATAAATTGTAGAAATAAATCAGGAGAGTAGCTGAATTACGGAACGCCGACCAAGATAGACTGCTATCTATCTATCTTGGTCGGCGTTTGAGACTGTTACTCACCTGGACAGCCTATACAATTTATCATACGACTGCTATCTATCTATCTTGGTCGGCGTTTGAGACTGTTACTCACCTGGACAGCCTATACAATTTATCATACGACTGTTAAAATTTTGTTAAATAATATGCACAACATGCATTTTGTGAATATTGTTGTGTATGCATTATAATGTTTTCCATCTCAATTACGACAATTATTTCGTCCTGAAGATGGGGAGCAACGCGCTCCCGAAACGCCGATGAAATAATATAAAAGTTTTTATTTTATTTATGCTGGCTGCTTTTCTCATTGAGCTCCTTAGTTAATCATTCCCACAGCCATTTATATTCTTCATTAAAAAAAAATCATATTGTTGATTTTTTTTTTTAGTTTTGAAAATGCAAACATGGTTTAACGCTAAAGCCAATATCTCAAAAAGGGATTGAGATATTCAAGAAATTTTTTTTTCCTAAATAATCTACATGAAATGGGCTTTAATTTACTAAAAAAAAAGTTGTGTATTTTGTTCACTCTATTTCTAAAATCTGGTGTGACAGTTCGCAACAGATTTTTTATGTCCACCATTTCGTTTCCAACGTATACGATACATTCGAGAAATGTAAAATTTATAATAAATAAAAATATTTATATATTGTTACCATGACAACCATTTCTCCTACCTTTTTCTCTGAAGTACAAAAGTAATGTGTGCTTCAAAAGATTTCTAGGGCAAAATGAAAATATACATTTTAAAGAGGATATAAAAAATATATATCATGCTCACTAATATTAATATTCATCTTTTCAATCAATTTCAATATATAAATTTTTATTTCTTCAATAGGCCTATTATCTATTTTAATATTTCTAATTTCTATTTTATTATTTTTTGACTCCTGCTCTAATTCATTTATTCTCTGTTCCAAATTAACAGACAGACACACAGACAGACCATATCGCGAAAACAACTTTTTTGGATTCAGATCCCCTCAAATCATGTATATCCATCAAAATCTCGACATTTTTTACATGAATCCAATACTTCCTCTCTCTATATATTCACACATATAGAGGTAAGAGAAAGTAAAAAGAAATTGAATATTTAATAAGACTGTGAGTGTTTTTTATTGGGGAGGCCAAACATCCCATGGCCCCCAGGAATCGAACCCAGGATTTGGTATCCAATTGGCTTAAATAAAATCATCGGACTACCTGGGGTCCGAACCAGCGACGTTTGTTATACGAGGTTAGCACGCTAACCTCTGCACCAAGCCCCGAGGGCTTGAATCATTTTAAATTATTTTAAAAATTATATATTATCAATTTAAAAATTTAAAAATTAAATCTCACAATTATTTTTTTATAATTCGTCATATATATTAAATTTCAACTTTTCTATTCTTGTCGTCAGGGCTTGTGATGTCATGGTTTTGTAACATCCTGGCCTTTGGCTTGTAACGTGACATGCTGATAAAAAGAGCGAAAAAATTTGAGGGTATATAATAAAAGTTTCACTTTAAAAATAGATTATTCCAATAGCATGTTTTTGATTTGGTATATATTTTTTTTTTTTAATAAATAAAGTTATCTGATTTTTACTTTGAGATTATTTTTTACTTTCTCTTACCTATGTACATATGTAATATATATATAGAGAGAAAGTATTGGATTCATGTCAAAAATTCGATGTCGAGATTTTGATGGATCTTCACGTTTTGAGGTCCCCTGAATCCAAAAAAGTGGTTTTCGCGACATGGTCTGTCTGTGGGTGTGTGGGTGGGTGTGTGTTCAATTTTAAGCATGAAGGAATTGAGCTAGGAGGTTGAAATTTTATATTTAAGTTAAACACCCCCCGGGACCGGAAAAATAAGCTTTTAATCAAAATCGGCCCAAGAGTACTAGTACTTTACTGATGTACTTTTTCAGTTTTTTTCGATTTTCTCAAAATTTGCTCCAACGATTTTTTTTTTTTAATTCAAAAATCACTTATTTTTTAGATGCTCTTTAAAAATGTATATTCTCATTTTGCGATTGAAATCTTCTGAAGACCACTTTACTTTTGTGTTTCATAGGAAAGATAGGAGAAATGGTTGCCATGATAACAAAATATAAATATTTTCCCATACTTATAAATTTTACATCTGAATTCAAATGTACCGTACTGTTGGGAACTAAATATATTTCGACACGAAAAATCTGGTGTGACAAGCACCTTCTTACCTTCGGTAATCGAAAGTTGTGTGCTGTGCGCCAGTCACACCAGATTTTTTTTATATAAAAACATTAATTAAAAATTAGGTGTTAGCTGTGTCTTCTACACAGCCGGTGGCTTTTTAACGTGACAACGTCTTTTGCTTGATTTCAAAAAAAATTTTTTTTCTCTTACCTATATTGAAATATAAAGAGAGAAAGTATTGTTTTTATTTTTTTTTTTTTACTAGTAGTTTGTTTTCATAAATAAACATGTTCAAACATTTTCATTGAAACAATATATGACAGGTGTGGCCAAACTTTTATCCATTAAGGGCGACTTATGCTTAAAAAAATGAGGTTTTTCGAAAAAAAAATTATATCAAAAAAAAAGAAAAAAAGCCCTGGGGGTATTGAACCACTCTTTCTAAAACTATATTTAGATTTAATGTAGCTTTTATGGTCAAGTCGCTATGCGTTGCACAAGTAGGGCTATTTTTCGATATTTTTTTGCCTAAAAAATGAGGTTTTTCGAGAAAAAACCAATTTTGGAGTTAATTACTCGGGATTTTTTTATTTATTCTATTAGAGGTTTTCTTTCTGCATCAAATGACATCCCATTTAGTCTGATCTGAATAGTCGTTCAGAATCTACAGGGGTTTAAACTTTCAAATTTTAATTTACCGCAGCGCGGTAAAATAAAATGATAGGAAAAAAATAAATGGTGAAATCTTTAGCTGAAAACTCATTCTTTCTAACCGTATATTTCTCATAATTATACCTCTTAAGACAGAGGAGTTATTCAAGCCAATAAACTTTTTCGTGCAAGCCCCTCTAACATGCCACTATAGACACATGATTTGTAAGACGTTGTCACGTCAAAAAGTAAAAATACAAGTGACTGAATTTAAATACCAGATACTTTTTGCTCGTACCCATTATGTGCATGGGCGTAACTAGTGGGATGCCCCCCCCCCCCCAGATAGCTCCTCGCCCCAAGAAAAATTGAGAAAAATGGGGGCTTTTTCCAGGCCCACCGGAGGATAGCTAGTCCCATGTCCCCCCCCAGCGAGGATGGCTGGTTCCTTGCCCCCAGCCAATTTCTTTAGATACGCCCATGATTATCTGTACCTGTTACTTTTTCATACCTGATACAAAGTATCTGATACAGTAGCACCCAACCCTAGTACAAACTTGTCATCATATGACATTATAAACTGACAATTGTCTTCACACAATTTTCCAAAATATTAATTTGGGAATTGGAAAGGTAAAAGGGAGTCATAGGATTCTAAAAAAAAAATCTTTATATACGACCCCCGTCCCATCTCAATTGGCCCACCAATGTTTTTCTTTTATTATTATTTTTTCTTTTTAAACAAAATTATACTAATTCACGGTTAATTTAATTTAAGTATTTATTTTTATTATCATTTGTAACAACATTTTAAACATTTAATTTTTTTAATTAATTAATTTAATAATTTTGTCCGCTTTTTACTTTTCTCGTACCTCTATATATATGTTAATATATAGAGAGAGAAAGTATTGGATTCATGTCAAAAATTCGATGTCGAGATTTTGATGGATCTTCACGTTTTGAGGTCCCCTGAATCCAAAAAAGTGGTTTTCGCGACATGGTCTGTCTGTGTGTCTGTGTGTGTGTGTGTGTCTGTGTGTCTGTGAACAAAATATCTCAAGAACGAAAAGAGCTAGGAGGTTGAAATTTTATATTTAAGTTAGGCACCCCCATGGGACGTGACACGAAGCTTTTGAACAAAATCGACCAAAGAGTACTAGTACTTTACTGATTCACTTTTTCAGTTTTTTTCGATTTTTCTCAAAATTTGCTCCAACGATTTTTTTTTAAATTCAAAAATCAATTATTTTTTAGATTCTCTATAAAATGTATATTCTCATTTTGTGATTGAAATCTTCTGAAGACCACTTTACTACTGTACTCCATAGAAAAGATAGGAGAAATGGTTGCCATGGTATCAAAATATAAATATTTTCCCATACTTATAAATTTTACATCTTGAATTCAATTGTACCCTACTGTCGGAAACTAAATACATGTCGACACAAAAAATCTGGTGTGACAAGCACAGTACACAACTTTCGATTACCGAAGGTAAGAGAAAGTTGTGTGCTGTGCGCCAGTCACACCAGATTTTTTCCTATTTCAGCCCACTGTGCGTCGCCTTTATTTTTAATTACGGCTTGAATTCTTTTGGGCAACGTACTTATTAAGTTTTGACACTCATCTTGAGTGAAAGTATCCCAAATATTTTGAAGTTTGTGTTTTACTTCGACTACTAAATAAAGGCGACGTCACGCAGTGGTAAAGGTTTTTTGGATTTTGTATGTTTTCCTTGTTTTTAACAATTAAAAAAATAATTTAAAGTTAAATGTTGCAATAAAATGTTTTAAATTGTTTAAAATGTTGTTACAAATGATAATAAAAATAAATACTTAAATTAAATTAACCGTGAATTAGTATAATTTTATTTAAAAAGAAAAAAATATTGGTGGGCCAATTGAGATGAGACGGGGCTTGTATATAATGTGATATCTTCCCTCATAAAAAAACATCGTTTTTATTCTCTCGCCATCAGAACCAAATATAATAAGCTTTCACACCATTTTAATGAGTAAATTATATTTATCAAGGAAGGGATGCAGGAGCAGAGACTGGTAGCCAAATTTTTTTTCTTCAAATATTTTATTGGGCCGACGTTTCGGTCTCAATAGAGGCCATGTTCAGGGCTCAATAAGTGTTAAGGAAATCATCATACTTATATATAAAGGCTTAAACCGGTTTCCGATGTGTTTTATAAAGAATTCTTTATTTAATAATAAATATAACATAACCATAACAACCTCTACAACATCTTCCATCTTTTACAAAATGATAACAAACAATACAATCAATGCTATAAAGTTCTTTTCAATAATCTTCTTCCTGACTTCAAAATCATGTACTGATTATTGTCACTCTCTTCTTTATCTTGCTCATTATTCTGACTCTCATTCCTATTTTCATTTTGACCAGCCTCTTGATCCTGACCCTGACTCTCCATTCATATTCTCATTTTGATCTTCTAAATCGTGACCTCTTCTATTCTTAACACTTTCCTCTTTCATTATTTCCTCTAACCTCTTGATATCGTTCAATATTTTCTTCACCATTCTCTCCTTCTACCTCTTCTTTTCTGAAACTATCCTGTTTCTACTCAAAATCATCTTCTTCCTCATCTCTCTCTTTATCTTTATCATTTTTCTGAGGTTTAATAAAAATTCTATTTCTTCGTCTAATAAAAATTCTATTTCTTCTTAATAATCTATCATTTACTTTCACTAAATATGACCTTATCCCCACTTTCTTTACACAGCTTCCTGGAAACCAACGACCTTTAAATTTTCCTTGCTGCTCTTGTACCCATACAGGCTCTCCATCTTCCAATTCTGGCAAATTAAAATTCAAATATATCTTATAACATTCTTGACCCATCACAGATAATAAAGTTGCTATCCTCAGGTTCTTTCAGCAAGCAATTCCATACCTGAAGCAATCTCAAAATTGTTCCAGCCTTCTCTAAAAATTTTCCAATTTACTGATTTATCTCCTTCAAAACTCATCGGCTTTGGTGGTGGAACATTTACATACATTTTAAAAGTTTCTTCCACTGCAGTATTCATTTTAAACAATAATTAAACCTAAAATCCCAAATTTCAATTCAAAAAAGCTCACTTCTGACACCATGTTTTATAAAGAATTCTTTATTTAATAATAAATATAACATTAACCATAACAACCTCTACAACACGATGTGAACCCACCAATCAGGCCTCAGGGATGCCTCAGGGATAGCTCTGATTGGCGAAATTCAGAGAGGGCGGAGTCGGGGAGAGGCAAATACAAAATTTTTTAACTAAACGCGTACGAGACGCCGCCCGCCAGGGCCAGGTTGACCAAGTTGGCAAAGCCGCGCCATAGTCAACTTGTATATATATAATAAAGATATGTATAATGTTAGTCATCAGCTAAGAGATCTTTCAATATATATATTGAAAGATCTCTCACCTGATGAGCATCATTACACATACTTAGTTGCCTAATGCAAATTATATATATTTCCTAGACACCTATTGGGCCCTGAAGATGGCCTCTATCGAGACCGAAACTTCGGCCCAATAAATTATTTAAAGAAAAGAAATTTGACAGCCAGTCTCTACTCCTGCAACTCTTCCTTACAATACAACTACAGTACTAAATAAACTATATTTAGTTTATTTTTATTAGAAAAAAACTCACCATTTGTTATTTTGTTGCAGTGATCCCAAATCTTTACCGTGCACATATTATATTTATATCACAAATAAAAATTTCAAAAAACTTCAGGAAAGTTGTGAAAAGATGTCAAATAAACAACAATATCGAGTTGTATTATTTTGAAAATCCATACAGGTAGTATATTTTTATTTTCAATTAATATAATTACGATCAGGGGCTATATCAAATTTTTTTTGGGGAAAGCTCGAACTTATTTTTAAATATCCCCCTCTCCCCTCCCCCGTCCCAAACACAAAAAATATTTTTAAAATACCGATTATATCAGAGCTCTGAGAGGTCTGGCCAAATTTTCATAAAATTTAGACTTTGTCTAAGCGTCACTGAAGGCGATTTACTAATCGGTAGTCAAAATGCGATTGTTTTTCTCAATGTGCGAGTTCTGGAATAACTTTTTTTTTTATATGAGTGTTCTCACCAAACAAATGCTCGGATAATTTACTGAAAATTGTTTTATTTTTTTATTTTATCATGTAATTCAGCAGGTACCTAACACTTAAACAAAATATATTTATTTTATAATGAAGAGATAAAGGCAGCCAAAGTAAAATAAAGAAAAAAAAATTGTTATTTTGATTTATTGAACAACAATGTCGACGTTTCAAAAAAAAATTTTTTAGAAGGAACCGGAGAATAAAACCAGCCGTTAATGGACGCCTCTCACATCAATTTAATTCGTAAATATTTCGACCGGCATCACGCCTGGTCAAAACGTCAAAAACGTTCGCTCATGCTGACATTAGTCCCCCGCTTCTCTGAATTAGAAATTATTTTTAACATATTGGTTGACACGGGCCCTCCGAAAAATCATTTTTTTTGTACTGATGATGACCAGGCGTGATGCCGGTCGAAATATTTACGAATTAAATTGATGTGAGAGGCGCCATTTACGGCTGGTTTTATTCTCCGGTTTCTTCTATATACGTATAGTCCAGCAAAAGTCCTAATTCTAAAATTTTTTTTATTTCATTCAAGGGGTTTTGCCTACAGTGGCCATTCCCTAATAGTAGGGGAGCCCAGAGGGCTAAATGTGTTTTTGCTCGAGGCGCTTTGAAGACCTATTGGATCGCGAATATTATATGCTAAAAAACAAAAAGTTTATGTGATGTAAAGCTGTTTAGTGGTGGGGGAAGAGTTTATAAATTTTTAAAAATGTAAAAAAAAATAGTTACAAAAAATCTTCAAGCGCGTCTGTCTTTGATAGCGTGTACGGTCTATGAACTCCTGTTTACAGAGAGATATTAGTCTGACGAATCGCTAGTGGAAGTTAGCTGTAATTCGAGGTGGAAATTGGGGAAAAAATGTTTTTCCTCGGATTTGTCAGAAATTCATAAGAGGGGTTAATTTAACTATAAAAAGTCCCTATAATAAAGATTGACGATTTGGACGTGTCCAAAAGTTTATATCGAAAAAAATGTAAAAAATGCAAAAAAAAAAATCGTGACATCGAAATACTCGAGCGCGTCAGAATTTTATACAGGAGGTTCAGCTTATTCTTTAGAGTGAAATACTTACTTGAAAGAAGAATAAGCAATTAAAAAACTTAAAAATACTATAATTTTTAAAAATTAATAAGCACTAGAAAATTTTTTTTGCTTGTAAACAATCACTGCTTACAAGATCCTCCAATATACATCGTTTCAAAATTAAAGAGCCGTCTCATGCGACAATTTATTTCAATTGGATTGGCTACCAATCCAATTGAAATAAATAGAGACGGGGTCTAAATGGCCTTCTATGCCGAAAAAAAAAATTAAAAAGAGTGCAGCTAAGCGTAATTTCATTCATTTCCACTCATTAAAATTTGAATACAACTATTACTAAGGTTGTATTACTGAAGAAAAAAAAAAAAAAAAAAAAGAATTCGAAAAACTCTGTTTCTAGGATCTTGAAAATTAGCCAAAGACCCGGTTAACCGGGGTCCAAACCCTAATTACACTCCATATTAAAATTAACGGCCTTATCTTCCATCATTTTTATATAAAATTTCTCTGCAATCTCACGTTTTTTATTCCCGAATCTGACCAACACCTCGACATTGTTGAAATCAAAATTTTGTCCCTTTGTCATGCCCCTATGCACTTAGTGGATAGGTCCGTGTTGGTTTTATTATATTTAATGCTGTATTTGTGTTTATTAATACGAGGTTTTAAAAATCTCTTGGTCTGACCTACATAAACACTCTTATTGTTTTGGGGACAATCTAAAAGAGAGATATATAAAACCAGGGAACATTTCTTTAGGTGTTATATCTTTTGTTAAGGAGTATTTCAAAGATAAATTTTTTGGTTTAATTTTAAATTTTATTCATAAAAAAAACATTTTTATTTTATTGTAATCCTGAACGCACACCGAACGAGCAAAAAAGTTTACAAAACAAAACGTTTTTGCCTGAAACTTTTTTTCAATGCTTTTCTAAGGGCAAACGCACACCGAAGAGTCAAAACGCAATCGAATATGATTCGACATCATCGAACAAAATGTTTTGTCAGAAAACGTTTTTGCTCGTTCGGTGTGCGTTGGCATCGAGCAAAACATTATTGGAAGCAAACTGCCTACTGGAATCAAAATAATTTTTTTTATAATTTTTAAAACACATACTTTTTTCCCATTCACTCACACATTCACACAGTCTTCTCGGCAACTCAGGCCATATAAGACTAAACGATACTCATTAGCTGGGCATACACGGAGAGGTAGAACCGTCGGTTTTGACCGTGCCGGTCCAAACGCACGGATTTATCTTTACGTTAGTGGGCGAGCACGCGCCAGTTTTGACCGCCACGAATCAATCTAACAGATTTGACCGCGGTCCAAACTCGCGGTCCGATCTTTTCGTTAGTGGGCGAGCACGCGCCAGTTTTGACCGCCACGGATCAATCTAACAGATTTGACCGCGGTCCAAACTCACGGACTGATCTTTTCGTTAGTGAGCAAGCGACAGTTTTGGCCGCCACGCATCAATCTAACAGATTTGACTGCGGTCCGAACTCACGGTCTGATCTTTTCTTTAGTGGACAAGCGACAGTTTTGACCGCCCCGGACCATCTCTTAAAGTCGCGATTTTGGAGGGGGTAGGGGAGGACATGTTACTTCAAAAATTTTTTTACAAATTTATTTTTTTTGACCATTTAAAGAAAATAAGTTACCCCTCCCCCCTATTAATTAATTAAGCTATTAATATGTTCGAAAATATTTTAGTAAATCACCATTCAAAAAAACAAATTTATTATTTAATGACGGAAACTGCCAAAGTGTATATATATATGATTTTGAAGGTTTACTTTTGATAAAATTGTTCTGTTATTCGGAACACAAAATAAATATTAACATTTATTTTCAGAAAATTTATTAAGGCAGGCGACTGACATATGTTCCAGTTTCGGTCAACTTGCTGACCATCATCAGGCCTAAAAGATATAAATAATAATATAAAAAACATATTTTTACATGCTATCATAACATCAAAAAGATATCATCATAATTTCAATCATTTTACAATAATTATTTTATTTTTTTCCTTATTATTTTATAGATTAATCAGATAATAAAATTATACGATATTTGTTTTGTTTTCATATATACATGTACTAATATACGTCAATAAATTTTTGTGAATTGATTATACAAGCTTTTTGTTAAAAACGTACCTTAAATTTTCTAAATTTCCATATGTTGAATCTCAACTTTTTACTAATTCTAAATGATTTTAATGTCGTTTGTAATTCGCCAACCCAAAGATGCATAAGCATGGATCCTTTGTGAGAAAATTTTCTTATTCTTTTCGATTTCGATTACAAATATAAAATCGAAAAGAATAAGAAAATTTTCTCACAAAGGATCCATGCTTATGCATCTTTGGGTTGGGAATTACAAACGACATTAAAATCATTTAGAATTAGTAAAAGTTGAGATTCAACATATGGAAATTTAAAAAATTTAAGGTACGTTTTTAATAAAAAGCTTTGTATAATCAATTCACAAAAATTTATTGACGTATATTAGTACATGTATATATGAAAACAAAACAAATATCGTATAATTTTATTATCTGATTAATCTATATAAAATAATAAGGAAAAAAAATAAAATAATTATTGTAAAATGATTGAAATTATGATGATATCTTTTTGATGTTATGATCGCATGTAAAAATATGTTTTTACTTTCTCGTACCTATATATATATGTTAATATATAGAGAGAGAAAGTATTGGTTTCATGTCAAAAATTCGATGTCGAGATTTTGATGGATCTTCACGTTTTGAGGTCCCCTGAATCCAAAAAAGTGGTTTTCGCGACATGGTCTGTCTGTCTGTGTGTGTGTCTGTCTGTCTGTCTGTCTGTGAACAAAATATCTCAAGAACGAAAAGAGCTAGGAAGTTGAAATTTTATATTTAAGTTAGGCACCCCCATGGGACGTGACACGAAGCTTTTGAACAAAATCAGCCAAAGAGTACTAGTACTTTACTGATGCACTTTTTCAGTTTTTTTCGATTTTCTCAAAATTTGCTCCAACGATTTTTTTAAAATTCAAAAATCAATTATTTTTTAGATTCTCTATAAAATGTATATTCTCATTTTGTGATTGAAATCTTCTGAAGACCACTTTACTCTTGTTCTTCATAGGAAAGATAGGAATTTCTCCTATGGTTGCTATGGTAACAAAATATAAATATTTTGCCATACTTATAAATTTTACATCTTGAAAATCGAATGTACCTTACTGTCGGAAACTAAATACATGTCGACACAAAAAATCTGGTGAGACAAGCACAGTACACAACTTTCGATTACCGAAGGTAAGAGAAAGTTGTGTGCTTGTGCGCCAGTCACACCAGATTTTTTATATTATTATTTATATCTTTTAGGCCTGATGATGGTCAGCAAGTTGACCGAAACTGGAACATATGTCAGTCGCCTGCCTTAATAAATTTTCTGAAAATAAATGTTAATATTTATTTTGTGTTCCGAATAACAGAACAATTTTATCAAAAGTAAACCTTCAAAATCATATATATAAATTTATTATTATTATTTTTTTTACTTTCTCTTAACTATGTATATATGTAATATATATATAGAGAGAAAGTATTGGATTCATGTCAAAAATTCGATGTCGAGATTTTGATGGATCTTCACGTTTTGAGGTCCCCTGAATCCAAAAAAGTGGTTTTCGCGACATGGTCTGTCTGTGTGTCTGTATGTGTGTGTGTCTGTGTTCACTTTTAAGCATGAAGGAATTGAGCTATGAGGTTGAAATTTGATATTTAAGTTAGGAGTTTGCCTTCGGGACCGGAAAAATAAGCTTTTTGAACAAAATCGGCCAAAAAGTACCTAGCCACTTTACTGATGCACTTTTTCAGTTTTTTTTCGATTTTCTCAAAATTTGCTCCAACGATTTTTTTTTTTTAATTCAAAAATCAATTATTTTTTAGATGCTCTTTAAAATGTATATTCTCATTTTGCGATTGAAATCTTCTGAAGACCACTTTACTCTTGTATTTCACGGAAAGTTAGTAGAAATGGTTGCCATGGTAACAAAATATAATTATTTTCCCATACTTATAGATTTTACATCTGAATTCCAATGTTCCGTACTGTAAAAAATGGATTCAGGGGACCCTCAAATCGCATTTTGGCAGCTTCAGAAAAATTTCCGATTTTTTTACAATTACATTAATTTTACCTGTCCAACCTTTGGTTAGTGGGAAAGTTAAAAATTACATATAAAGATAATTTATTTAAAAAAAGAGAGTAAAAAAAGGAAAAATTATATTAAATTTGGAATTCAATTTATTTTTATATTAATTAAAGATTTTATTTAAAGGAGGAAGAAAGGATTAATTACTTTTTTTTTTTAAATAATTTTCTATTTCCCATTTTCTTTGAAATTCCAATCAATGGCTTCTTGACTTGATCTGTCTAGTCAGCAGGCAAAACTTTCGTCAAGACGAAAGTCCACGGATTTGGTCAAATCCGCGGTTAAAACTTCAGGTGTAACATGCATGCCGCAGTCCAAAGATTTTTACCATACACGTACGGTTTGGCCCGTGGCGGGCCAACCCTATACGGGTTTATCTGCGGGTTTTTCCTTTACGTTTGTGAGTGATGACGGTTTTAACCGTGGCGGTTTAGCGCCGACCCGGCGAACTGGTCCCCCCGGTCCAACCCGACAGATCAAACTCTCCATTTTTTTAAGCCAAATTGATTACGAAAGTTTTAACCGTGGCGGTCGACCCGACAGTTGGACCGCCCCGGTCAAAACCGACAGTTCTACCTCTCCGTCTTATGCCTAACTATTGTTTGTTAATTTACATATTGGGGGTCCAGGCATTTGGTCTGGAAGCAAAATGCTCGATGGCAATACATTTTTGCTCGATCAATGTGCGTTGGCATAGATCAAAAGGGTTTTGTTCATGGACAAAACCAGGGCCGGAGATTACTGAGATTTTTTTGGGGGGGGGGCAAAATTTAATTGCCGCCCCCTTCCTTAAAATTTTCTATACAAAATTCATATCATTTTACCTTTTTACTTTCTCTTAACTATGTATATATGTAATATATATAGAGAGAGAAAGTATTGAGATTCATGTCAAAAATTCGATGTCCGAGATTTTTTGATGGATCTTCACGTTTTGAGGTCCCTTGAATCCAAAAAGTGGTTTTCGCGACATGGTCTGTCTGTCTGTCTCTCTCTCTGTGTGTGTGTGTGGGTGTGTGTGTGTGTGTGTGTGTTCAAATTTAAGCATGAAGGAATTGAGCTATGAGGCTGAAATTTCATATATAAGTTAAACACCCCCCGGAAGCGTGAAAATAAGCTTTTAAACAAAATCGGCCAAAGTAGTACTTTACTGATGTACTTTTTCAGTTTTTTTGGATTTTCTCAAAATTCGCTCCAACGATTTTGTTTAAAATTCAAAAATCAATTATTTTTAGATGCTCTTTAAAATGTATATTCTCATTTTGCGATTGAAATATTCTAAAGACCCCTTTACTCTTGTACTCCATAGGAAGGATAGGAGAAATGGTTGCCATGGTATCAAAATATAAATATTTATATTCATACTTATAAATTTTACTTCTGAATTGTAATATATGTCGACACAAAAAATCTGGTGTGACAAGCACAGAACACAACTTTCGATTATCGAAGGTAATTGTGTGCTGTGCGCCAGTCACACCAGATTTTTTTAAATAAATCTCTTCTTTAATTGCTACCCCCTGATATCTGCCGCCCGGGGACCACGCACCCACCGCCCCCCCCCCCCTAGATCCGGCCCTGGACAAAACCTTTTGTTGTTGCTCTTTCGGTGTTCAGCCGAATATAAAATATAAAAAATAGGAAATTAATATTAAATATTTAAATTTTTAATTTTTTTTTTCAGTATTAAAACGTATCTGTAACGATAGAAACATCAATATATGCTCAATAAATGAATTTGGATTTGACACTATCAATAAATATATTAAAGGATACGAAAATTCTCTATGAATAATGTTTTTGAATGAATAATGATTTTGAAGGTTTACTTGTGATAAAAAAAAAAAAAAAAAAAAAAATATTAAAGATAATTAACGCAATGTATTATATTTAAATAATAATAATTAAAATAAATCTCTTATATTCTCTTAATACGCTACAGACGCAATTAAAAACAATGTATTGGAGAAAATTATAATAACTTTTAATAAGCTCAAAAGAGAAAAAACAAATTTCTAATATAAACATTTACAAACGAAAGAAATTTTGTAATATGTAAATATACATAAAGTCGCCAAGGTAATGATTTCTGTTTACCGCCACTACTCCCCCTCCAGAAGCCTTGTTATTCCTCCTCGCTCAAATCTCCTTGGTTTTTGCTTGTACGACCTGCCTTGTCTTGTAGTTATCCAATTCTGGCGTAATCTTGAATCTGACTTTTTTAACGGAACTGGCGGAAAGGGTAGAACACATCGTTAACTCTAGTCCAGGAATTTCTTGTGTCCTGAGTATGACAAGCCGTAAAGTTCCGCTGTCATTGCGGGGAAAGCAGGCTTAATCCTATCTATGGATACGAGTACTGTTTGTCATTTGTTTCTGAGAAAACGTTTTTGATGATCGTTTCAAAACTTCATAGGGCCCTCTATAAGGTGGCTTAAGCGGTGATGCCTGCCGCGTCATCTCTCAAAAAACACATGAGTGCACTTATCTAAATATTAGGATGAATATCTTCTGAGAGCCATCATGCCATGTAGTGTCCGTTGAGTGAATTTGTTTAAAAATTTCACTGAGATTTCTTACTTTTGCTCCTGCCTTGTCGAGGGAGAAGTAGGTTCAAACATATCTCCCGGTAAGCGCAAAGTTGTCCCATAGACTAGTTGTGCGGGAGATGCACCTATATCCTCTTTAACCACGCTCCTCAACCCAAACAAACCGCCGGAATTTCAAGTACCCAGTTCTCAGTAGCTCCCATTAGTCGGACACATTAATGCAGTCTTAAGTGATCCTTGCCAACTCTCTATTAGTCCATTTGACTGGGGGATGATATGCAGTAGTATGCGTGACTTTGGACCACTAGAAAAGAGGGCGAGCGATCGAAACAGATTAGAGCCAAAAATTCCGTCCCTGATCAGTCACAATTTGTCTCGGAACCCCAAATCGACTAACCCAATTTTCCCAAAGGACTTTACTGACTGTTTCAGCAGATTGATCTGGAATAGGAAAACACTCCAGGCCACCGGTAAAGCGATCGATACATGTAAGAAGATACCTATTATTGTTCGAAGGAGGAAGGGGACCCACTATGTCTATGTGTATAGTAGAAAAACGTTCATCTGGTTTGAGAAATTTGACCAAAGGTGCTTTTTGATGTCTCTGAATCTTGTTTGTCTGACATTTTAAACAATCCCTTACAAATTCTTTAATGTATTTATTCATACACGGCCAGACAAATCTTTCTTTTATCAAATTTGCTGTTGCCCTACCACTTGGATGTGAGAGTCCATGAAAATTTTCGCAGACTCTTTTTCTAAGAATAAGAGGTACGTAAGCGCGTATTTTCCCGGTTGATATATCACAATAGAGTTTGGTTTCGTCATCTAAAGTAATCTGAGTAAGCTTTAAGCTGGAGGGCGATGACAAAAGTTTTGCCAATTCTGGATCATCATTTTGGCAGCGGGCAATCTCAGTGCTCCTAGGAGAGAAATTTTCACACCCGATCGATTCAACCCTAGACAACGTATCTGCCACTACATTTCCCGAACCTGTTATGTGACGAATATCAGTTGTAAATTGGGATATAAACGATAAATGTCTTGATTGTCTGGGACTGGCCTTTTCAAGTTTCTGTGAAAACGCAAAAGTTAAGGGTTTGTGGTCGGTGTAACAAATGGGGTTTTGACCTTCTAACATATAATTGAAATATTTTATCGTAGAGTATAAAGCTAAAAGTTCACGATCATACGTAGAATACCGTTTTTCTGTTGGCGTTAATTTCCGCGAGAAAAACCCCAAAGGCTGCAAATTGGACTGATATAGCTGATTAACCGAGCCGCCTATCGCGTGGTCTGAAGCATCACTGTGAATTACGATTTGACTGTTGGGTTTCGGATGACAAAGTAGGGCAGCTTTTTTGAGATCTTCCTTGGTTTGCATAAACGCCTTTTCCATCTCAGAGGACCATTTGATGAGGCAGTTGCCTCTAAGCTGACCGGGAATATTTAATGAAGCTTGTGTAGCGGCTGCATGGGGAAGAAACTTCCTATAAAAATTTAACATGCCTAAATACCTCTTTAATTGTTTAACCGTGGTTGGTTTGGGAAAGTTAATTATGGCAGTTACCTTGTCTTGATTAGGTTGTATTCCCTGTGAAGTTATCTCATGTCCCAGGAAGGTTACTTTAGACTGAGCAAAAACGCATTTAGAGGGATTAATAATCAGGCCATATTTTTGAAAGCGTTGAAAAACAGAGCGTAAATCTTTAAGATGTTGCTCTCTACTCTTAGAAGCGACCAATACATCATCGATGTAAGCGAAACAACAGTCCAAACCAGACAACACCTCGTTAATGAAGCGCTGGAATGTTTGAGCTGCATTTCGCAACCCATAGGGCATGAAAGGGAACTCATATAGCCCAAAAGGTGTGCAAATGGCTGTTTTAGCAATGTGTTCAGTATTAACCGGAATCTGCTGATAAGCACGAACTAAATCGAGGCACGTAAAAATGGTCTTTTCATTTAAAATGGACGTACAATCTAATATATTTGGAAGTGGGTACCTGTCAGGAATTGTAATTGAATTCAAAAGACGGTAATCCCCACAAGGTCTCCAATCGCCATTTTTCTTTTTAACCATGTGGAGAGGGCTGGCCCAAGGGCTTTTGGAAGGCCTACATAGTCCAAGTTCAATCATAGTTTCAAATGTTTTTTTGGCGCAAATTAGTCTATCAGATGCTAGCCTACGCGGCTTAGCAAACAATGGAGGTCCCGTTGTCTCAATAAAATGTTCTGTTGTGTGTTTACAGAAGGTTTGAGTGACGGGTGTGACGGGTGTAGATGTGTGTTCAAGTACAGAATGAAATTCACGTAAAAGTTTTCCAATGTCGCTCTCAGGATCTGTCAGCTTAATAGATATATTATTTATGGTGGTTTTATGTGTCTGACCGAGACTGCAATGCAAAAAATTACCGTCAACGATGCGCTTGCCAGGAAGATCGACTAACAGATTAAAATGTGTTAGAAAATCCGTTCCTATAATCGGATTCTGCACGTTGGCAATGTAAAAATCGTATGTAAGGGACCTCTTAAGCCCCAAATCGATGCAAAGAGTCTTCTTGCCATAAACTGATATTTTAGTATTATTCGCAGCATAAAAGTAGATATTAGTTGAATTGAACCTCTCGTTATACTTGGGTGGAACGAGAGAGACGTCCGCGCCGGTGTCGATGAGAAACAACTGCTTGCTTATTTTGTCCCGAAGAAAAAGGCGACGGGTATTTGGATGACAAGAGCATGTCGCCACTGTCTGCCATCCTACTAGTTTTCCTTTTCCTTATAAGAGCATGGAGATTTGCAACGGTGCGCGGACTTGCCAAATGTTGAATGATACCAACAAAATTTATTGCTACCGCGATCCCCAGATAATGATCGTTGAGATGGGGATCTATAACGAGAACCCCTCAAAGGGCTTTTATAAGGCCTCCGAGATCTACCGAAACTCTTAATTTCATCGCGTATAGCTGATATTTCAAGTTTCAATCTATCTAATTCTGAACCGCTCTCTGACGAACATTGCATTACACTCGGTTGCGTTACATCAGAAATCTTGTCTGCCATTTCGCTCAAAGTAGTTAATTGTTCTTTACTGACTTGTAAAATAGCTTGCGCTGAAACAGGCAACCGCTGTATCCAAAGTTGCTTGATTATCTCCTCCGACGTGTTTGGCCCAGCTAACAATCTAAATTCTCTTAATAGTTGTGAAGGTCGCTTATCACCAAGCTCGATGCCCGCTAAGAGTTTCTTGATTCGCTGCTCGTCTGTATCTGAACAACGATGAATAATAGTTTCTTTTAGCGTCTTGTAATCTGGCTGTACCTCTACCTTGAGAATGTCAGCAATGAGACTAAGTGCATTATTATCCAAGGATGCTATAATGTAATTATATTTGGTTCGATCACTGGTGATTCTTGAAATTTCAAATTGAGCCTCTACTTGTCGGAACCAAAGCGAAGCGTCAGAGCCCCAGAATGGAGGTAATTTAACGCTTACATGAGAAATCGATGGTGTTTGCCTTTCGTTTAGTTGAGTCTTCAGCACATTAATCTCATTTAATAATTCTTCCAACTGCTTGTCCATTGTCGGGGTCACCAGTTATAGATAGCTACAGACGCAATTAAAAACAACGTGTAGAGAAATTATAATAACTTTTAATAAGCTCAAAAAGAGAAAAAACAATTTCTAATATAAACATTTACAAACAGAATTTTTGTAATATGTAAATATACATAAAGTCGCCAAGGTAATGATTTCTGTTTA